>JAGSPU010000864.1:0-28831 GCA_019321725.1 Paulownia fortunei | reverse complement strand
TGGTATTTCTGGTCTAGCCACATTTTTTATCGATTAAGATAATTTCATCAACCGAAATGCTTAACTAAGGTATATTCGTGAAATCTCTTATTTTTTATTAAACAAAATATCTATGTGTGAACTGCTTAATATCATCAAATCCAAGACTACATGTTAAAAGTTGTTATCCAAGTTTTAAATACTTAAATTTTGCTTCACTTAGTCCTATGATTTTATGAACCCAACAGTGGTATCAGAGCTAAGGTTACCACACTTGGATACTTCTGCAAGTATTTCCTTTAATTTCATATGATGAAATATTTGGCAAATAGTGTATTTTTATATGTGACAAAATTCCTTTATAAGATTTTTGATTGGGCCAAATATTTTAAAATGTTAAAAATAAGAACTGAACGAAAATAGTTGAAGTTGTATGTTAAAAAAGGCCAAATTTATGTATGTTACTGTAGTAGTCACAAAACTGGCGCCACAGCGCGAGGGGACAGTGCCCTCGGTGTTGTGGCTCTATACACAGAAGGCTACTAGGCAAATTTGATTGAAGCTTTATCGTGCGGCATGAGAAGTGGGCACTGCTGCACTATTGAAAAACTTTCTGAAGGGCTGCGACACCAAACCTTGAAGTCGTGGCGCCACCAGGCAATTTTTGTTTGTTTTTGTGTAATAGTCACACATTTTTTGTTTTTTTTAAATTTTTAAAATTAATTAATAATTTTAAAATTAATAAAAGGTGTTTTTATGAAAAACCAAAAATTATTTATCCAAATTTGAAAAATCAACACATAAAAGGGTAAATTTACATGCGTTAGATTTATTAAATATGACGTATAAATTAGGCATATATGGTATTGTGGATGATCATTAAGCCTAGGCCATCTTATGAATATTCTATGTGCATTGTGAATGCTTGTTTTATTGATTTGAGTTTTAATGAAAGTAAGGCTTGCGCATCTCACCTTTTCTCTATTTTTACTCAAATTGTAAATTCTATATCCCTCCTATGTCAAGTTTAAGAATTTCAAAAAAATTTATCAAGCAAATATGGGCAAAATTGAGTTGGGCCCAATCATCCCTACCTTCTATCAAAAGTAGAAGACATGACGATGCTATCGCATTTAGGATATTGTCCATAAGATTGGGATGCCTAAATAATATGAAGCTATGATCTCTTCTAAGATGGGGATGCCCATGGGATAGTCTTTATCAGTGTCTATGAGTCATGGGACATTTAGATGTTTCATCTACATGGAAGTTTGATGGGTACTGCTTGACACAAAATACCATATATCGTTATATTCTTGGGGCATATAGGATGTGGTGAGGTAAAATATCATAGGGTTGTATATAATACAATTAACAAGGTTGTTATCCATCTTTTAATGATTTATATGATCTCATATTATTGGGCATGTAAAATATTAATCGGACTACAAGCCCACTCAGAAATATGATTTCTAAAGTATCATCTTGAGAGTGGTGGTATTTGAAAAATAATGGGAGACATTTTTAATTAAGGGCCATATTATAAATGATAAATTGTTGAATGAATGCTTTTTTTTTCTCGCATGTTTTTTAGATTAGTACTAAAAAATGGTTAAAAATCTACTAGCATGTATTCTAGACACTATTAAGTTAATTCCCAACTATGTCAATTGGCTTAGGAATCTTCGAATTATTCTCCAGTTCAAAAAGATATCTTATGTCCTTGATAAGACATCGTCGCTGGTTACAACGGCAGACGCCACTGATGAAGAGCTTGCAGAGTGCCACAAGCAAGTTGAGGATGACTTGCAAGCTAGGTGATATTATTAGCATCAATGTCAAATGAGTTGCAGAGGCAGCTCATGCTGCCAATATTCATATTTTACCTGCAACAGTTACATGGGAAAAACACCTAGCAAATGAGATATCAAGTCTTGAAATAACTTTTTCAATGTTATATGACAGAAGGCTCTTTAGTCTAAGATCATGGGCTAAAGATGATAGGCCTTATCGAAAGGCTCAAGTCTCTTGAACTTGATATAGATAATGAACTCTATGTGGACTCATCATGTAGTCTTTATCACCCTCATTTCATGACTTTATGGTGAACTTCAACATGCATAAGGTAGACCAACATCACTAAGCTAGTTAACATATTGTAGATAGTTGAATCTATCATGAAGAAGGATAAGCATGTCATGCTTGTTAACATTTCATCTCAATCCAAGGCTAGCTAAAGAAATGGAAGAAGAAGGGTTGTTCTAAAAAGGGTAAAATCTCGAAGGCCTCTTGTGGAGTGGCATAGGATTCCAAAGGTAATGATAAGTATCACTAATACAAAAAGTTGGGGCACTAGAAGAGGAACTGCAAGGAGTACCTTATAAGTCACCAGAATAGTTCTTTTAAGGATGTTGTTGAAGTTAATCTTTTGGCTAACGATGCTTCTTGGGTATCAGATACTGGATGTAGTTCTCATCTTTACATTAACTTGTAGGTGATGACAAGAAGTAGACAGCTAAGTGGAGGAGAGACTACCCTACGGTTAGGGAATGGAGCAAGAGTTTCTACATTAGCCATAGGGACAGTCCACTTAACATTAGGTAGTTGAGTTAATATAGATTTAAATAATTATCTTTATGTTTTGAATTAGTGATGAATATCATCTCTATTCTAGTTTTTGACAGAAAGGGTTATAGTTTTTCAATTTCTAAAGTTGTTCTATTTTTTCGAGGTTCTTCATGGATTCATACAGGAGTATTGATAAATGATTTATATTCAATCACACCCTAGAACTCTATCTTCCATATTCAAAAAAGTAAATGAAAATTAGATAATTATTAGTTCACTCACTTGTACATATTAGATTAGGTTATATCTCTAGAAGAGAATTCACAAGTTGAATAATTGCATGGCCTTGTGGCTGAGCAACATGTGTGTTTTACCTAAAAGGTAAGATGATCAGGTCACCATTTGTTAGACAAGTGGAGCATGCTATAAATCCCTTGGATATGATCTATATAGATGTATGCAGGCTATTAAGTGTTGGTGCTTGAGGGAACTACCTTTACCAATGATTACTCTAGGTTTGGGTATGTGTACCTTTTAAGTTATAAGTCTCAAGCCTTTGAAAGGGTTAAAGATTTTAGGCATGAAGTGATGAAACAACAGGGCAAAGTACTAAGATTCTTCAATCTAATTGAGGAGGCGAATACTTAAGTTAGAAATTTCTTGATTATCTAAAGGGGAATGACATTCTCTCATGTTGGACTCCGCCTGCAGCTCCGCAACTTAATGGAGTAGCTAGTTAAGGAATCAAACACTATTAGATATGGTTCGATCCATGATGAGCTATATTGGACTTTTCCTTTCATAGGGCTATGCTCTAACAACGACGATACATCTATTAAATAGAGTGCCATCAAAGTTTGTGCCTAAAACACCATATGAGTAAGACCCCTTCTTACAAATACCTCAGGGTATGAGGTTGCCTTGTGTAATACCCAAGCCTCACACTATTCACATGGCCAATATGATTCATGCATTACATGCTACTTATATTCTAATTTGCATTAACGTCTACATTGCATCTTTTATAGCATTCTTAATCATTATACCTCCAATGCTATCACTTGATGTTAGTGGTTGAGATCCTACAACCTAATTAAGTGATTCTATATTTAGATAAGATAAAGAATATATTGATCAATATAATGGATATTCATAGGTTGTATGTTATAATTTTAGAAGTGTTAAAGGTGTCACTAGTAAGCTTATATGATTCGATTCGATTTGATCGAGGTGTTTGAAAGGTATACATCTATAGATTAACATACTTGGGATATCAGACACGATATAATGTGATTTAAGTGTCATAATACAAGGTTCATATATGCATGTGATTTTAGAAAATGAAAACTAGATAATCATTTAAGAATCGGATGTCGATCGGTTTGGAGATTGAATGAACGGTTAAGAAATTAGGGCATAATGTATTATCCGATTATTTGGAGATTAAAGTAGATTGTACATAGATAAATAAGTAATGAGAAACACTAGATTAGGACTGTATAAGGTGTGAAAAATATCAGATTTGAACCACAACTTGACACCTCAACCTTGCCACCTCAAGCTTTGCCAACTCAAGCTTCCACCGTCAACCTTTCTTCATTTCTACCCTTGAGCCACGACCGAAAACTATTTTCTGAGCTATTTCACTTCCAAACCCTTCATATTGAATTTTAGAAATTTCTCTCAAGTAATTCCAAGTAAGAAAAAAAGTGAAGGAAACAAAGGGAAGTAAGGAAGAGCAAGTTGAATCTAAAATCTGTGCATAGGTGAGCTTTAATTCATATTTTGATTTAAGTTCTTGAATTGTTTGAGGGTTTATGATTTTTAAAGCTTCTATTATTGATTATAATCATGTTCGGATGTTATTTGGGGTCTTTTAGTTCACAAAAGAAGGATTTTTAGTTGCAAAATTATAATAAAAATCACTAGGGACAGAAACTGTATACTTGCTGATTTTTTATATTATACTTTATATATGTATAATAACTTGATTAAAACCTGTGTATTTCACCATATATGTGTTTATATATGATCTAGGTGATGTATGTAAGTTTAGAGAGGTTATAAATTGTAATATAGTGTGATAATTAAAGAGTGCTCAAAACTGTCTTCTTTGAAATTCAGATTCTGTCCTATATGAATGGTGCTGGTTTTACATCAATAAATCCATTAGTTTTGGTAGTAATTTGACCTGGTTGCCTCTTTATATATGTTATCTAAGTATGTTGAAACTATTGGAATGATTGAATGTACTTAAGGGTGCCAAAATCAGTAATGTCATGAAGTTGAAAAACTATCACGGTAGGAAAACAATCTATTTGAGTATGTTGTGAAGAGAGCTAACTTGGGAAGCTATATCCAGGAGTTTTAGCAATTCTATGAGATGGTTACATTTATATACATGTTATCTAAGTGTTGTAAAAATTGGGAGTGATTGGATATGTTTAGGGATGTCAAAATTATCATGCAACTAAATTGTCAAAATTATCATGCAACTAAATTGGACAACAAGTAAATATGAAAATGTGAATCTGTCCATTTGATAACTTAGCATATTTCAACCTAGACATGTTGCTATTGAGTGTTAACAATTAGGTACATGATATTATAGTTATAATACTTCAATTATATGATGTTTTCATGTATCTAAGATGAGAAATTAAGGTATTGGAGGGACTAGATTGGGTTCTAGTTTGTAAAACTAAATAGCTTGGTGTTTATGGTCTTAGTATGATATTTTATGCTTTCAACTTGTCAAATTGGGAATGGTGCTTGATGTTGGGTAATATTACAGGCTATTTTACATCTAATATTATAGGGGAATAATAAACAAATCTAGACTAAGCCACCAACCAAGTGAAAGGTAAGTAAAGATCCATTTGCAACTACAATGCAAGAACATTGTATGTCTTGAAGCATGTATACCTAATGTGTTAATGATATTAAATTTGACTGAGAGTCTTATGATTCTTGAAACATGTTAAGAGCAAGATGACTTGCATTTTATATTGAACATATTATTCACGAGCATTTACATATGTATGCACGGTATATGAGTATAGTGGAGGTTCTTGCATGCACGATATGATTTGAGACATGGTTTAAGAAAGAAAATATTTTGGTTGGCCACTATTGTGTACCGAGGCATGCGAGGCTTGCTTATATGATATTTTGGGGCGCCGTGGGTGTTACTTCTTGGAGAATCGCAGGGGTTGACAGGGGTGTGTCCCTGGTGGTCACGAGAAGGTGAACCACTTGACTGTGCCCTTATTGACTGGGAAGACTTCTAGAGGATCATAGAAGAAGACAGGGGGTGGACCTTTGGTGATCCCAGGAGATGGCCCTTGGACTGAGTCATTTATTTATGGCCATGTGATTATTGATATTGTTCAGAGCTCTAACCGGTGCATAGTAGGTAGGCCAAGGGCCCAATAAATGAAGTGATTTTTTATGAAAACTCTTTGATTCATGAGTACTCAATTTGACACATTTATAGCATCATATCTTCGTGTGTAATGCCCAATTCTCATTCTCTCCTACATAGCCAATAATAAGCATTTTGCATGAATATGCATCTAATCAATGTGCATTATTGAATTATGGCATGCAAATAGCATGATTGCACGAACATGAATAATTATTATTATATGCTTCAGTTATGATTTAACATGCATTAGTACATGAAATATGATATCAAACTTTCATTTCTTGATTTAACATATTCCTTAAGTGCCCTTTTTGCAGTGAAAAGCTCAGTATCTCGGTTAAGGAAGATTGATATTTTGAATGGCCATGAAATGAATTATTTGTATTGCTCCATACTAGTTATATGCTAAAGTGATTAATTGCCTAAATATTTACTTGAAATATGTTACATTTGGCTAAGAACTAAAAGTATGCACAATGGTGCAATTTGATTGGTTGGTTGACTAGGTTGCATAAAACCATTCTAAACCGCATTGCACTTGATTATAACACCAAAGAATCAATTTTTGTCATCTCCTTAGCCCATGAACGTGGCTTTTGGCATGAGAAGAAACCAAGCATGATGCAACCAATCATCACCCTCCACTTACCTCTCTTTGAAAGGTCAAAGAAATCATTTTCATCCATATTTCTTGTGGAAGCACCTCAAAAATGACCAGCCCTTATTCTCCTAAGTTTCTCCCAAATTTCTACACTCTCATACTCACAAAAATTGAATTCAATCCATAGGAATCCATAGAACACAAGCTAGAACAAGTTTCCATCCTTTTAAGCTTGAAAATCGTTGATTTTGAAGCTTAAATCCAACTTAATCAAGGTATATTCTTTTTCAATGTTTCTTATGATGAATTTGTAGTATCTTGGATGGTTACATGTTTTAGTATGCTTTTGTATGATTGAAAACTTAAGTAAGTTACACTTGAAGCCAAAACCAAGCTAGTTAAGCTAATTTTTAGCAAAATTGATAGTCTTGTAAAATTATTTAATTTACTTGTTTCTATTGATTTTGTAATGCTTATATTGTGTTTGGAAGTTTCTTTAAATGATTGAAAACAATAGCAATTAGTTTGCTTAATTGAAGGTTAGAATCAATTTAAGTTAGAATCAAGTTTACGTCATTTTAATTGGATTGTGTATGTTTTAGGGGCTGCCCTAATAATTATGTTTGAATTATTAGTTATTTAATGGCTGCCTAATGTTTAATGTCTTGAATTAGTAGTAAAATATGGAGTATGCATTATTTTTAAGGTTATGTAATTGATATGTAATTCTTTACAAAAGATTGAAAAGTGTATATAAACTTTAACTAGAATAGACTAAATGATTTATAAAAAGGATATTAAATGGTACATGATTTGATTATGTTAGGCCTTTAACACATCCTATCTTCCAAAGAGATTGGCCTTTTCACTTAGCACAAAGTGGACTTGAGGTAAGTTGAAGCTTTCATTTGCTGTATCACAAAAATCATATATAATGTTTCATGTTTTAATGTGATTGTTATTATTTGTGAAATGATGTAATGTTTGATGCATTTATGGGTTATGAAGCATGATACTATTAAGATATAATGAGATTTTGAAAAGGAAGTATGGTACTTGATTGATGGTCGGGTAGACAAGGGATGCGGGAGGGATCGGCGGACCCAATAAATTGTGGCAAATACTTGAGGTTGAAAAACAGTATAGAAAAGCCACAATGAATGAGATAGAATACGGCTAATACCTGAGGTTGAAAGACCAAGTATGGAAACCCCGTATTAGTTCTCTTATTGGCCAATCATTATGAACAGGTTCCGAAAATCACGGTCTATCGCTATTAGTTAGGTACCAACTTCAAGGGCCCTAAAGAATGATTTATGAATGAAAGTTATTAAATAGAATATTGCATTTAATGATTTATGAGATGTGCATATATGTTATTTGTTATTGCATCAGTTTCATCTTACTGAGCCTTTAGCTCATTAGATTCATGTGATGCAGGTGGAAATGTACAGGTTTAGAGGTTGACTGAGTCTCTAGAGCGGCTGGACAGAGATTTGTTCATATGCCATGCTTCGACTGTAGTTTATTTTGAAAACCTGTTTTGTTTTTAAATAAGTCGCTCTGTTATGGTTTTGTAAACAAATGTACTCAGTTTTATATATGTATATGGTGTGTTTAACAATTCAAGTTCTTTCTCTTATAGCTAAAAATGAGAACTTTTATTAAAAATCATAACTCTAGTAATGATGAAAAATTAATATTTCTTGACTTAACTGTATCAGTTTGTTTAGGCTATGCAGTTAGGTTAAAGGGTGTTATAGTTTGTGGTATTAGAGCGGAGGTTTAGTTGTTCCTGTAGACAAAAGAAGGCATATGAACACATCCTGGCTGGGAAACTCGATCAACTACTTATTTATTTGCTTTTATATTTATTTGATTGTATTTCATTCCATGTTATTGTCATGATTATGCATTTATTATTGGCTAATGAATGGAATGAGACTGGGCAATGCATATCAGGTCATGGCACCAAAAAGGAAGACAATGGATGATCATGAGGGTAATCATAGTGTGGTGGACAATTTGACTGATCTCATTCAACAACAAACTAGAATGCATGGTGAACAGATACAACAATTGCTAGATATGCAACAAAGAACCCAAGAACAGAATCAGCGCCTTCCTCCACCACAAGCTCGATAGGATCCTTCACCAGAAGTTTAGAAAGATGGAACCGGTTGATTTTAATGGTGGGTCTGATCCCATGGTTGCAGAGGAATGGGTGAAATCTTTGGACACTATTTTGACTACATGCAAATTGATGATGCTGAGAAGGTACTCTGTGCAATTTTCTTGTTGAAGAAGGATGCTAGAACTTGGTGGGAAGGAGCTAAACTTGCAGTGAATATGGAAGAACTAACTTGGGAGAGGTTTAAAACAATCTTTTATGATAAGTATTTCACCAGGGATGCTAGGTCACTCAGAGTAAAGGAATTCTTGGAGTTAAAACAAGGAGGGATGTCTGTATGTGATTATGTGAGAAAATTGAACAGGGTTGCAAGTATGTACCATACATCGCGAGAGACAACAATAAGAAGATGGATCATTTCTTGAGGGGCCTTAATCCTGAAATTAGAAGAGATGTGAGAATATCTTCAGTAACAGAGTTTAGAGAACTGGTGGACAAGGCTTTGATGGCTGATTTAGATGAGAAAGAGATTGAGAAATTCCAACAACGAAAGAAGCAAGTATTCACTCCAAGAAATCTAAACCAGTGGAAGAAAGAAGAGCAAAAATCAAACCAAGGGAATGAAAAATGTCCTAGAGTTGGACATACTTCTTCTATAATTGAAAGGCCTAAATGTACTAAGTGTGGGAAGAATCATTTTGGGGAATGCTATAGTGGTACTAATCGTTGCTTTAAGTGTAAAAAGCCTGGACATATAGCAAAGGATTGCCCAACAGTACAGGGGAAAGTTTAGGGGAGAGTGTATGCAATGACACAAGAACAAACTGATGCAGATGCTTTCGTAGTCACAGGTAATATTTTAATTTCTGGGATACCTGCAATTGCATTGATAGATTCTGGATCTACGCATTTATTTGCATCATGTGCATTTGTGAGAAAATTGGGCATTACACCAGATTTATTAAAAGTAAGGTACAGTGTGACTGTTCCATCTGAGGTAGAAATGGATTCCAACCAAATGTTAAGGGCTTGTTCTATTCAAATTAGTGATAGGACTCTCTATGCAGATCTTGTTGTTTTATCGATGCCAAATTTTGAGGTTATTCTGGGTATGGATTGGCTTACAAATATCATGAAACAATTTATTATAATAAGAAGATTGTGATTTTTCAGCCACCTGGGGAAGAACAATTTATGTTTAATGGTATCTCATTCTCACAATCCTTACCAATTATATCTGCTTTGAAAGCTCAAAAGATGTTGAATAAAGGTTGTGTTGGGTATTTGGCAAGTGTTCTGGACACCTCAGTTGAATCACAATTAAAGCCAGAAAATATAGATGTGGTTCAAGAATTTGTTGAGGTATTTCTAGATGATTTATCGGGACTACCACCGAATCAAGAGATCGAATTTGTGATTGATGTTATGCCAGGAACTACTTCTATTTCTAAAGCACCATACCGAATGGCACCAACAGAATTGAAAGAGTTAAAAGTTCAATTGCAAGAATTGCTTGATAAGGGTTTTATTCGCCCTAGTTATTCTTCTTGGGGAGCACCTGTGTTGTTCGTGAAAAGAAGGATGGTATATTGCGGTTGTGCATTGATTATAGAGAGTTGAATAAGATAACAGTCAAGAATAAGTATCCACTCCCAAGAATAGATGATTTGTTTGATTAATTGCAGGGAGCATCTGTATTTTCTAAGATTGATTTGCGTTTTGGGTATCATCAATTGAAGATCAAGGAAGAAGACATACCAAAGACTGCATTCCAAACAAGGTATGGACATTATGAATTTCTAGTGATGCCTTTCGGTTTAACCAATGCCCCTGCAGCTTTTATGGATCTAATGAATAGGGTGTTCAAGCAATATCTCGATAAATTTGTGATTGTGTTTATTGATGACATCCTAATTTATTCACGTGATAAAGAAGAGCACAAGGAACATTTGAAGATTGTGCTGCAAGTTCTTAAAGAAAAACAGTTGTATGCTAAATTCAAGAAGTGTGAGTTTTGGCTTGAACAAGTGGTATTCCTAGGTCATGTAGTATCAAAGGATGGTATTTCTGTTGATCCAAGCAAGGTAGAAGCTGTCATTAAGTGGCCAACACCAACAAATGTATTAGAAGTAAGGAGTTTCTTGGGATTAGTAGGGTACTATCGACGATTTGTTCAGGGGTTTTCAAAGATAGCAACTCCAATGACAATGTTGACAAGAAAGAATGTGAAGTTCTTGTGGACCAATGCTTGTGAAAGAAGTTTTGAAGAACTGAAACAAAAATTGACTACAGCTCCTGTTCTTACCATTCACACTGGAATTGGTGGATTCGTGGTGTATAGCGACGCTTCAAAAAATGGTTTGGGTGCTGTTTTAATGCAAAATGGGAAGGTTATTGCCTATGCTTCAAGACAATTGAAGGAATATGAAAAGAATTATCCAACCTATGATTTGGAACTTGCTGCTGTGGTTTTTGCCTTGAAAATTTGGAGATATTATTTGTATGGTGAGAAATGTGAGATATACACAGATCATAAGAGTTTGAAGTACTTCTTTACCCAAAAAGAGTTGTATATGAGACAAAGAAGATGGTTAGAACTTGTGAAGGATTATGATTGTGTGATCAACTATCATCCTGGTAAAGCGAATGTGGTTGCAGTTGCATTGAGCAGAAAATCCACGTCTTCTCTTTTTGTTATACAAAAGTTAATATTACTGGATTTGCAGAGATTAGAGCTTGAAATTGTATCTAAAGGGAAAAAGTGTTTGTTGTCAGCCTTAGTGTTGAGACCTGCACTTCAATATAGAATTAGAGAAGGTCAAAAGGTGGACACGCATTTGTGTAGATTGAAAAGAATAATTGAGGTTGGAAAGAGGCCAGACTTCTCTATTACTGATGATAGGATTATTCGATATAAAGGGAGACTGTGTGTGCCGTTTGACAAGGCCATGAAAGGAGATATTTTAGAAGAAGCTCATACTACTCCTTACTCAGTACACCAGGTAGCACAAAAATGTATAAGGACTTACAACAACATTATTGGTGGCCTAAAATGAAGAGAGATATAGCAAAATTTATGGCTAAATGTCTAACTTGTCAACAAGTTAAGATTGAACATCAAAGACCATCAGGGTTGTTGAAGCCTTTGTTGATTCCAGAATGGAAATAGGAGCACATTACAATGGACTTTGTGCTTGGATTACCTAGAACACAAAAGGGATATAATTCCATATGGGTGATTGTTGATAGATTAACTAAATCGGCCCATTTTCTTCCAGTAAAATCCACATACAATATGGACCAATATGCTCAACAATATATTAAACAGATAGTCAAGTTACATGGGGTGCCAGTTTCAATAGTGTTTGACAGAGATCCTAAGTTTACATCTACATTTTGGAAGAGCTTACACAGTGCCATGGGAACAAAACTTGCATTCAGTACAACATTTCATCCACAAAGTGACGGGCAATCAAAAAGGGTTATTCAGATATTAGAGGATATGTTAAGAGCTTGTGTGCTAGATTTTCAAGGGAGTTGGGATGCAAAGCTTCCATTAGTGGAGTTTACTTATAATAGCAGCTACCAATCAACAATTGAAATGGCACCTTATGAAGCATTGTATGGAAGGAAATGTAGATCTCCAGTTCATTGGGATGAAGTTGAAAAACGAAGCCTACTTGGTCCAGAAATAGTTCAACATACCGCTACGGTAGTGGAGAAGATACGAGAGAGAATGAAGATTGCGCAGAGTAGACAAAAAAGTTATGCAGATAAATGGAGAAAAGATCTAGAGTTTGCCATTGGGGATCATGTGTTCTTAAAAGTAGCTCCCATGAAAGGTGTTATGAGATTTGGAAAGAAAGGAAAACTCAGCCCAAGTATGTCGGCCCATTTGAGATTCTCGAAAGAGTTGGTGATAAAGCTTATAGAGTGGCCTTACCTCCATCATTATCTATTGTTCACAATGTTTTCTATGTGTCTATGTTGAGAAAGTACATTTCAAACCCTTCTCTTGTGTTGAGTTATGAACCATTGGAATGGACTCATGATTTAGCCTATGAAGAGAAACCAGTGCAAATTCTAGATCAGAAGGAAAAAGAGTTGAGAACGAAAAAGATTCGACTTGTTAAAGTATTATAGAGGAATCATTCTGTAGAAGAGGCTACATGGGAAAGAGAAGAAGAAATGCAAAGCAAGTATCCGGAATTATTTGGTACGTCAAATTTCGAGGGCGAAATTTTAATAAGGAAGGAAGGATTGTAATGCCCAATTCTCAATTCTCTCCTACATAGCCAATAATAAGCATTTTGCATGAATATGCATCTAATCAATGTGCATTATTGAATTATGGCATACAAATAGTATGATTGCACGAACATGAATAATTGTTATTATATGCTTCAGTTATGATTTAACATGCATTAGTACATGAAATATGAGATCAAACTTTCATTTCTTGATTTAACATATTCCTTAGGTGCCCTTTTTGCAGTGAAAAGCTTGGTATCTCGGTTAAGGAAGATTGATGTGTTGAATGGACATGAAATGAATTATTTGTATTGCTCCATACTAGTTATATGCTAAAGTGATTAATTGCCTAAATATTTACTTGAAATTCGATGGTGATAGTTTTGAGCATCTCTTCAATATCATGCCCTATTTCAATTTCTAACCGATGAAAATTTATTCCAATACTCTTAACCCATATATAAACATGTATATGATTATAATTACAGGTTTCATTCAACATACCATACACTTTTGAAGCCTAAAATACAAGAAAACAGTAAGGTGACAGTTTCTGTCACAAGTATTTCCTATTAAGTGTTTATCATCAAAAACCCTTTCTTTGTGCACCAAAGTCTAATTAAAAACTTCCTAACACTTTATAAGAGATATTGAAAGCTTATTAAATAATAAAATCATTCAGAATAATCTGAAAACCAAAGGCAAAACCATAGATAAGTGTTACCTATGCAGATTTTGAGGTTAAACTTGATGGTAATCACTTCTCCTTTGCTTTTCTTGCTTTTATTTCAAATTAGAATCAATTTGGAGCACTTGGATACCTTAAGGTGTGTGTTTGGAAAATGAAAATGGCTGAAATCAAGGTCTGGTCGTGGCTTAAGGGTGAAGGGTTTGAGGTGTTAGCTTGAGATGTTAGCTTAAGCTTAATAAGAAAGTATGAGGTGGCAAAGCTTGAGGTGGCATGTAATGGTATAATATGATTTTCTCTCTTATCTTGCAGCCCTAATCTTGTGTGTCTCACATATTCTTATTTGGTTGCAACCTATTTTAGTCACCATTCATTCCCATAGGTAATTTCTATGTCCGTTCATTCGATCTCCAAACCGATTGACATCCGATTCTTAAATGATTGTCTAGTTTGTATTTGTAAAATCATATGCACATATGGACCTTGTATTATGAAACTTAAATCACATTATATCATGTCCAATATCCCAAGTATGGTAATCCATGGATGTATACTTTTAAAACACATCGATCTAATTAAATCGAATCATATAAACTTACTAGTAACACCTTTAACACTTCCAAAATTATAACATATAACCTATGAATATCCAATATATTGACCAATCTATTCTTTTTCTTATTTAAATATAGAATTTCTTAATTAGGTTATAAGATCTCAACCACTTATATCATGTGATAGCATTAGAGGTCTAACGATTAAGAATGCTATATAAGATGCCATGTAAATGTTAATGCAAATTAGCATATAAGTAGCATGTAATGCATGAATCACATTGGCCAAGTGAGTTGTGAGAGGTTTGGGTATCACAAAACAAATCTATACTAAGCCACCAACCAAGTGAAAGGTAAGTAAAGATCCATTTGCAACTACAATACAAGAACATAGTACGTCTTGAAGCATGTATACCTAATGTGTTAATGATATTAAATTTGACTGAGAGTCTTATGATTCTTGAAATATATTGAGAGCAAGATGACTTGCATTTTATATTGAACATATCATTCATGAGCATTTACATGTGCATGCACGGTATATGAGTATAGTGGAGGTTCTTGCATGAACAATATGATTTGAGACATAGTTTTCAGAAAGAAAATATTTTGGTTGGCCACTACTAGTGTACCGAGGCATGCGAGGTGTGGTTATATGATATTTTGGGGCGCCGTGAGTGTTACTTCTCGGAGGATCACAGGGGTTGACAAGGGGTGTGTTCCTGGTGGTCACAAGAGGGTGAACCACTTGATTGTGCCTTATTGACTCTGCTAGTGCGAAGACTTCTGGAGGATCACAAGGGAAGACAGTGGGTAGACCTTTGGTGTTCCAAGAAATGGCCCTTGGACTGAGTCATTTGATTATGGCCATATGATTATTGATATTGTTCAGAGCTCTATCCGGTGCATAGTAGGTGGCCTAAGGGCTCAATAAATGAAGCGATTTTTAAGGAAAACTCTTTGATTCATGAGTACTCAATTTGACACATTTATAGCATCATATCTTAGAGTTAAGTTGCATGAGATTTTATGTCAGACTCTTGTCATGCATGATTTTTACTTATGAGCGTTAGCTCATGTAGTTCATGCATTATAGGTGAACATGGTGAGACTTGAGACCTCTGGTTTACTGGCTGGCAGTGGAGCTCCTACAGGCTTTCAAAGATCAATGTACTTGGATGACGACCTGTTGGGCTATTTTTTGGGCTGTGTTTTTTATTTCACAGTTATTGTATTATATTAGTGACTTTATCCTATATATCACTTTCAAAACTCCTTTGTGATAGAGAGTTTGGGTTTGTGATGGTTTTGATAGACTTGGTTAATGTTTAATAACTACATATGTATATACAGTGTGACAGGATATGAAAGCACTTTACTTTTATCAATATTTTGTTAAACTGAGTAGAAAAAAAAGTTATACATAGGCGTACATGCACAAATTATGTTGTACATGTTGTTTATATATATATATTTTATACATATTATTGGGAGGTTGTGACAACTGCTCCCTAAGAAGAATAACAAGGGCGAATAAAACCCTTATCAAGTAATTCTTACAATTGAACTTTTAACTCTTTCAATTTTGTTGGTGCCATTCGGTATGGTGCTTTAGAAATAGGAGTAGTTCCTGACATAACATCAATCACTAATTCAATCTCTCGATCTAGTGGCAGTCCCGATAAATCATATGGAAATACATTAAGAAATTCTTGAACCACATCTATATTTTCTGGTTTCAATTGTGCTTCAATCGAGATGTCCAGAACATTTGCCAAATATCCAACACAACCTTTATTCAACATCTTTTGAGCTTTCAAAGTAGTTATAATTGGTAAGGATTATGAGAATGAGGTACCACTAAACACAAACTTTTCTTTCTCAGGTGACTGAAAAATCAAAATCTTCTTATTACAATCAATTATTGCATAATATTTGGTAAGCCAATCCATACCTAGAATAACCTCAAAAATTGTCATTGGAAAAACAACGGGATCCACATAGAGAGTCTTATCACTAATCTGAATAGAACAAACCCTTAACATTTGGTTGGAATCCATTTCTTCCCCAGATGGAACAGTCACACTATACCTTACTTTTAATAAATCTGGTGTAATGCCCAATTTTCTCACAAATGCACGTGGTGCATATGAATGCGTAGATCCAAAATCTATCAATGCAATTACAGGTATCCAAAAATTAAAATAGTATATGTGACTATGGAAACATCTGCATCATTTTATTCTTGTGTCATTGCATATATTCTCCCCTGAACTCTCCGTTGTACTGTTAGGCAATCCTTCGCTATATGTCCATACTTTTTACACTTAAATCAACGATTAGTACTACTAAAGCATTCCCCAAAATGATTTTTCCCACACTTTGCACATTTAGGCCTTTCAACTATAGTAGAAATCTGCCCAACTCTAGGATGCTTTCCATTCCCATGGTTTGATTTTTGCTCTCCTTTCTTCCATTGGTTCAAATTTTTTGGAGTGAATACTTGCTTCTTTTGTTGATGGAATTCTCAATCTCTTTCTCATCTAAGTCAGCCTTCAAAGCCTTGTCCACCAGTTCCCTAAACTCTGTTGTTGAAGACATTCTCACACCTCTTCTAATTTTAGCATTAAGGCCTCTCAGGAAATGATCCATCTTCTCATTATTGTCTTGGGCGATGTATGGCACATACTTACTACCCTCTTCAAATTTTCGCACATAATCACATACAAACATCCCTCCTTGTTTTAACTCCAGAAATTCTTTTACTTTGAGTAACCTAGCATCTCTGGTGAAATTCTTCATAAAAGATTATTTTAAACTTCTTCCAAATTAACTCCTCCACATTCAATGCAAGCTTAGCTCCTTCCCACCAGGTTCTAGCACCGTTCTTCAATAAGAAAATTGCACAAAGTACATTCTCAGCATCATTAATTCGCATGTAGTCAAAGATAGTATCCAAAGATTTCACCCATTCCTCTGCAACCATGGGATCAGACCCACCATTAAAATCAACAGGTTCCATCTTTCTAAATTTCTCATACAGAGCTTGTGAAGTATCCTATCGAGCTTGTGGTGGAGGAAGACGTTGATTCTATTCTTGGCTTCTTTGTTGCATATCTAGTAATTGTTGTATATGTTCACCATCCATTCTAGTCTGTTGTTGAATGAGACCAATCAAATTATTCACCACATTATGATTACCCTCATGATCATCTATTACCTTTCTTTTTGGTGCTATAACCTGATATGCATTGCCCAATCTCATTTCATTCATTAGCTAATAATAAATGCATAATCATGATAATAACATAAAATAAAATATAATCAAGTAAACATAAAAGCAAATAAACAAATAGTTGACCGAGTTTCCCAGCCAGGATGTGTTCATATGCCTTCTTCTGTCTTTAGAAATGACTAAACCTCCGCTCAGATACCACAAACTATGACACCCCTTAGCCTAACTTCAAAACCTAAACAAGCTAATACAGTTAAATCAAGAAATGTTAACTTTTCATCAATACTAGAGTTATGGTTTTAATAAAAGTTCCTCTTTCTAGCTAAAAGAGACAGAACTTGAATTCATTTGCTGTTTCATTTCATTTTAAACACACCATATACATAAATCAAAACTAAGTACATCTATTTACAAAATCATAACAGAGCAGCTCACTTAAAAATAAAACAAAGCTTTTAAAATAGACTATAAAAACTCAAAGCATGGCATATGAACAAATCTCTTTCCAGCTGCTCTGGACACTCAGTCAACCTCTAAACCTGTACATTTCCACCCGCATTACATGAATCTAATGAGCTAAAGGCTTAGTAAGGTTAAACTGATGCAATAACAAATAATGTACATGCACATCACATAAATGATTAAATGCATTATTCAATTTAATAACTTTCATTCATAAATCATTCTTTAGGGCCCTTGAAGTGTGGTACCTAACTAATAGTGATAGACCATGGTTTTCGAAACATGTTCATAATGATTGGACAATAAGAGAAATAATACGGTATTTACATACTTGGTTTTTCAACCTCAAGTATTAGTCATATTCTGTCTCATTCACTATGGCTTTCCTATACTAAGTCTTCCAACCTCAATTATATGCCACCATTGGTTGGGTCCATCGGTTGCTCCCACATCACTTGTCGCCCCGACTATTAAACAAGTACCATAATTTTTTTTAAAAACCTCATTATATTCTTAATAGTATCATGCTTCATGAACCATTAATGCATCAAACATTACATCATTTGAAAATAATGATAATCATATTAAAACATGAACAATATTATATGATTCTTGTGATACAGTAAATTAAAGTTTCAACTTACCTCAAGTCTGCTTTTTGCTAAGTGAAAAGGTCAATCTCTTTAGAAGATATGATGTGTTAAAGGCCTAACATAATCAAATCATGTACCTTTTAATATCATTTTTATAAATCATATAGTATATTCTAGTTAAAATCATATACATTTTTCAATATTTTGTAAACAATTCCATATCAACTACATAACCTTAAAATTAATGCATACTCCATATTTTACTATTAATTAAAGGCATTAAACATTAGGTCAGTCAGTAAATCACTAATAATTCAAACATAAATATTAGGGTAGCCCCCAAAATATGAACACAATCTGAATTAAAATGATGTAAACTCAGTTCTAACTTAAATTGATTCTAACCTTCAATTAAGCAAACTAATTGCTATTGTTCACAATCATTTGTAGGTACTTATAAACATAATATATGTATTACAAGATTATTAGAAATGAGTAAATTAAGAATATTTCACAAGACTATCAATTTTGCTAGAAACTAGCTTAACTAGCTTAGTTTTGGCTTCAAGTCTATCCCACTTGAGTTTTCATTCATACAAAAATATGCTAAAATATGTAACCATCCCAGATACTACAAATTCATCATAAGAAATATTGAAAAATAATATACCTTGATTAAATTAGAATTAACCTTCACAATCAATGGTTTCCAAGCTTAAAATGGTGGAAACTTGTTCTAGTTTGCGTTCTATGAATTCCTATGGATTGAATTCATTTTATGTGAGTAAGAGAGTGTAGAAATTTGGGAGAAACTTAGGAGAAGAAGGGTTGGTCGTTTTTTAGGAGCTTCCAAAATATGGATGAAAATGATTTTCTGGATATTTTAAAGAGAGATAAGTAGAGGGTTATGATAGGTTGATGCATGCTTCGTGTCCTCTCATGCAAAGAGCCACGTTTATGGGCTAAGTAGATGACAAAAATTGATTCTTTGGTGTTATAATCAAGTGTAATGTGGTTTAAAATGATTTCATGCAACCTAGTCAACCTATTTATCGAATTGCACCATTTTGCATACTTTTAGCCAAATGTAACATATTTCAAGAAAATATTTAGGCAAATAATCACTTTAAAATGTAACAAGTTTGTAGCAATACAAATAATTCATTTCATGGTCATTCAACACATCAATCTTCTTTAATCGAGATACTGAGTATGTTAATCAAGAAACAAAAGTTTGATCTCATATTTCATGAACTAATGCATGTTAAGGCATAACTGGAGCATATAGTAACAATTATTCATGTTCGTGTAATCATGCTATTAGTATGCCATAATTTGATAATGCATATTGATTAGATGCATATTCATGCAAAATGCTTATTATTGGCTATATAGGATAGAATTGGGCATTACATGTGTTGTCTTGCTTAGTATTGTATCTTGATTATTTGGCCATTAATTGAGATTGTTGATATATGAGATTCGATACTCGAGTAAGAGAAGAGTATACGTGATCATAAGGATAACATAACATATAAATCATAAAGTTAAGAAACTTATGAAACCTTTGATGTTTTGAAGAAGAATTTATTGAGATTTTGTAGAGTTTTATTTTTGAGTTTTTATAAAAATACTGAAATTCATATTGGAACTCATAGTCCATTTAGTACTAGAAATTGATGAGTTTAGAAATTCTTAACTTACATGTGTTGTTGACTTGAATTGGTATGTTTTGGAAGGTGATAATTAGATGAGTCATTCCTCTAAACTTGTTTGCTCATAAGGTGTTTCTTGTATTACATCTTATAACTCTACTCTTGTCTTTTGCAATTTTCATCTTATTCAACTTTGTTTACCAATCATCATTTAATTTTCTAGATAAAATTGGGACTATTTGAACTACAGTACTTGATGTGATTTTTGATTACAATCCTTGTGGATACGATACTCAACTCACAGTTGTATTAAAACTTGTCACCGTTCACTTTGATCGTGAAATATTTTGCTAACCTTAAGTGCAAGGTGTCAAGTTTTAATACAACGATGAGTTGAGTATCGTATCCACAAGGATTGTAATAAAAAATTATAGCAAGTATTGTAGTTCAAATAGTCCTAATTTTATCTAGAAAATCAAGTTATGATTGGTAAACAAAGTAGAATAACATAAAAATTGCAAAGATAAAACTAGAGTTCTTAAAAATAATACAACAAACACCTTATGAACAAGAAATTCTAGAGGAATGACTTGCCTAATTACCACCTATGTTCTTCCTTCTAAAACATACTAATTCAAGTCAACAACACATGTAAGTTAAGAATTCCTAAACTCATCAATTCCTTCTCTCGAGTGCCGAATTGATTATGAGTTCTAATATGAATTTCAATATCTCTATAAAAACTCAAGAATAAAACTCTACAAAATTTCAATGAATTCTTCTTCAAAACTTCAAAGGTTTCATAAGCTTCTCAACTCTATGATTCCTAGGTTATGTTATCTTTATGATCGTGTATAATCTTCCCTCTCTCGAGTATCGAATCTCATACATCAAACACTCTCAATTAATGGCCAAATAATCAAGATGCAATACTAAACAAAATAACATGTACAAGATAAATAACTTGAACTATATTGTTTGGAATTCAAAACATAGGATCAAATAAGGTTATTCATCCTCTAGAAAGAAATGTTTAGTTCATTATGTAGGAATATAACTTCAAGAAATACATAAGAAATAGCATGGAAATTGTTCACCAATTTTTCAAGTGGAAAAAATGGTTGAAGCTCTCCTTGTCTCTAAGAATGGCTCACTTTTCTCTCCAAGAATATCTCTCTATCCAGTAGCACCTTTCTGTCCAAGAATAGCTTCCCACGTCCAGAATTCCTTTGGAGGCTCTTTGGGGGCTTTAAAATCAGATAGGAGAAGCCCTAAAGAGGGCCAAAAACCCATTTTACCCCTTTTATCCACATGGGTGCTAACTGGATAGCTAATGAATTTTCTTGAAGATTTCTAGAAATTTTACAAATTGTGAATCAATCTTTTTCTTTTGAAATCTTTGTGGAAAAGGAATGAGAATATTAAATTTAGAAGTTTCAAAGTTAGGAGTACATTTTAGCTTCTCAGCCCCTATTTGTTCATCTGATTGCCCCTTTGGTTGTTCCTCCAAAGGACTTTGACTAGAAGTGCTTGCCATTGGCTTATCAATGTTAGAATTTTTTATTTCCAGCCCATTGATTTTGGTTCCACTTCAAAGTTGGATGGTTTTGCCATTCTCTCTTAGATTGATTTCTGTATCGCTTGGAAAGTTTCTTATATGTTTTTAAGCATTAAATTCAGTATCAAGTTATCCAATTTGAGTCTCTATTGATTTTATTTGAGTTCTTAAACTTGAAGCTAGCTGCACGAATTGAGTCTTAATATTATCTATCTTTGCTTCATCCTTATTCAATCTAGCTCTTGTCTCACTAATGAAAGTGCTGATCAAATCCTCTAAAGATGCCTTTTTATCTCTTATTTGAGGGTTGGGATTCAGTGGATTGTTGTAACCCAGGGGCTTGAAGCATATTTCGATTGTTGGCATAGAAAAAATTCTCATGATTTCTAAGTCTCGAATAGTAGTGAGTAGGTAGTTGATTTCCCCTACAATTGAAATTATGATTATTAATAAAGTTTACTTGCTCATTACTTTTGGTTTCCATAAATGAAATGCTAATAGATGCCATGGACTCCATTCCTTGAGAAGCTCCATTAGAAGTCCAAGCTGTAAATTGGCTAGAAAGAGCAAAAACTTGTGCAGCTAATTATGTAAATGAATCTACCTCAACAACACCGGTAACCTTTTTAATGGAAGAGCTCTCAAAAGGCCATTCATAGCTATTAGTAGCTATTCCTCAAGTAAAATATAAGCTTCATTTGCCATCTTAGACATCAAAGTCCCACCTGCGGCAACATTTATTATGGTTCGAGTTTGCCCGTTCAAACTATTATAGAAGTATTGTACCTGCTACTAATACTCATAACCATGTTGAGGACACTTTCTTAGAAAATCTTTAAACCTCTCCCAAGCTTTATATAGTGGCTCAAAATCTTGTTGGCGGAATTGAGATATCTCACTTTTGAGTTGAAGTGTCTTACTTGGTGGAAAGTACTTACCAAGGAATTTTTGTATCAAGTCATTCCAACTCAGTATGCCACATGGTGCAAAAGATTATAACCATAGCCTAGCTTTATCACGGAGTAGGAATGGAAATAAGCAAAGTCTAATAACATGATCGGACACTTTATTCATTTTGATGGTGTCACAAATCTCCAAAAAGATGGCTAAGTGTGCATTATGATCCTCCACCACACTTTCTCTAAATTAATGTTGTTGCACCATGCTAATAAGAGCTAGTTTAAGTTCAAAATTATTGGCATTGGTTGGTTGTTGAGCTATCCCGAAGTAGTTTTGGTTCATGATTGGTTGAATATAGTCCCGGATAGCTCGTTGTGGTGGTGGTTGTTATAATGGAAGATTGACATTCACATTAGCATTGCTGATGTTATCCGCCATGGCCTGATTATCAACTCTTTTTGCTGCTCTAATAGCTCGAAGAGTTCGCTCAATTTTTGGATCAAAATAACTAAGTCAAGACTCTTAGCCTTACGCATATAAATATATATAATTTAGTGCAAGGTAAGACAATATCAAAATATGGAAGAAAGTAAAAATAATCTAAACTAAAATCAAGAGTAATTTATAACAATATTAATGTAATTATGATAAAATAATCTCCGACAACGACACCAAAAACTTGTTCATAAATATTTTGCAAATCGCAAGTGTGATAAGTTGGTTTTATACCAATAATTCATATGCCTTTTTATTAACATTTGGTTTGTTTTCAAGTGTTTTTGTTACTTTTTATGTATTTAGTTTGAAATCTTGTAGGTAATGACAAAAAGGGAAGAAAATGGAAAGAAACCAAAAACTTGGTTGAAAAGTTAGAAAATGCATATTATGTTGCTATTGATGGCAGTGTTTGTATTTCAATCATACATCTTTGCTCCAATATCATATTGACTTGATTCTTGATCCATTAGAAAACCAAGAAATAGATCTAAATGTTTACCACAAAATCTAGGTCCTATGATTTCGATGAGAAACATCAAGTTCAAGAGTCAACACTGGACTGAAAATTTCTTGTATGACACATCTCGGTATTTTAGGCATAACTCTCTCCACAGATGTCCTATTGAGATGATTCATGATGATATAGAAAGAAAAGCGAGAGGGAAACAAATGTTATGAAGAGGCTGCAGATGTCCTATTGAGATGATACACCAAAAAGTAGTTCGGCCGCACAATCGGTTTAAAGAGGCTGCAGATGCTGAAGACAGAATGTTCAACGCCAAGCTTCTCACATAATCACATACAGACATCCCTCCTTGTTTTAACTCCAAGAATTCTTTTACTCTGAGTGACCTAGCATCCCTGGTGAAATACTTATCATAAAAGATTGTTTTAAACCTCTCCCAAGTTAGTTCTTCCATATTCACTGCAAGTTTAGCTCCTTCCCACCAAGTTCTAGCATCATTCTTCAACAAGAAAATTGCACAGAGTACCTTCTCAGGATCATCAATTCGCATGTAGTCAAAGATAGTGTCCAAAGATTTCACCCATTCCTCTGCAACCATGGGATCAGACCCACCATTAAAATCAATCGATTCTATCTTTCTAAACTTCTCATATACAGCTTGTGAAGGATCTTGTCGAGCTTGTGGTGGAGGAAGACGCTGATTCTATTCTTGGGTTCTTTGTTGCATATCTAGCAATTGTTGTATCTGTTCACCATGCATTCTAGTTTGTTGTTGAATGAGATCAGTCAAATTGCCCACCACACTATGTTTACCCTCATGATCATCCATTGTCTTCCTTTTTGGTGCCATGACCTGATATGCATTGCCCAGTCTCATTCCATTCATTAGCCAATAATAAATGCATAATCATGACTGTAACATGGAATGAAATATAATCAAATAAACATAAAAGCAAATAAATAAGTAGTTGACCGAGTTTCCCAGCCAGGATGTGTTCATATGCCTTCTTTTGTCTATAGGAATGACTAAACCTCCGCTCTGATACCACAAACTGTAACACCCCTTAACCTAACTGCAGAGCCTAAACAAGCTGATACAGTTAAGTCAAGAAATGTTAATTTTTTCATCATTACTAGAGTTATGGTTTTTAATAAAAGTTCCCATTTTCAGCTATAAGAGAAAGAACTTGAATTGTTTTAAACACACCATATACATATATCAAAACTGAGTACATTTGTTTATAAAACCATAACAGAGCAGCTTATTTAAAAACAAAACAGAGTTTTCAAAATAAACTACAAAATAGGTCGAAGCATGGCATATGAACAAATCTCTATCCGGCTGCTCTAGAGACTCAGTCAACCTCTAAACCTGCACATTTCTACCTGCATCACATGAATCTGATGAGCTAAAGGCTCAGTAAGATGAAACTGATGCAATAACAAATAACATATATGCACATCTCATAAATCATTAAATGTAATATTCTATTTAATAACTTTCATTCATAAATCATTCTTTAGGGCCCTTGAAGTGTGGTACCTAATTAAATAGCGATAGACCGTGGTTTTCGAAACCTATTTATAATGATTGGCCAATAAGAGAAATAATACGGGGTTTCCATACTTGGTCTTTCAACCTCAGGTATTAGCCGTATTCTATCTCATTCATTGTGGCTTTTCTATACCGGTTTTTCAACCTCAAGTATTTGCCACCAGTTGTTGGGTCCGTCGGTCCCTCCCGCGTCCCTTGTCTACCCGACCATCAATCAAGTACCATACTTCTTTTTCAAAAACATCATTATATCCTTAATAGTATCATGCTTCATAAACCATAAATGCATCAAACATTACATCATTTCACAAATAATAACAATCACATTAAAACATGAACAACATTATATGATTCTTATGATACAGCAAATGAAAGCTTCAACTTACCTCAAGTCCACTTTGTGCTAACTGAAAAGATCAATCTCTTTGGAAGATAGGATGTGTTAAAGGCCTAACATAATCAAATCATGTACCATTTAATATCCTTTTTATAAATCATTTAGTCTATTCTAGTTAAAGTTCATATACACTTTTCAATTTTTTGTAAACAACTTCATATCAATTACATAACCTTAAAAACAATGCATACTCCATATTTTACTAGTAATTCAAGACATTAAACATTAGGGCAACCATTAAATAACTAATAATTCAAACATAATCATTAGGGCAGCCCCTAAAACATGCACACAATCCAAATTAACATGACGTAAATTCGGTTCTAACTTAAATTGATTGTACCTTCAATTAAGCAAACTAATTGCTATAGTTTCCAATAATTCAAAGAAACTTCCAAACACAATATAAGCATTACAAAATCAATAGAAACAAGTAAATTAAACAATTTCACAAGACTATAAATTTTGCTAAAAATTAGCTTAACTAGCTTGGTTATGGCTTCAAGTGTAACTTACTTAAGTTTTTAATCATACAGAAACATACTAAAATATGTAACCATCCAAGATACTACAAATTCATCATAAGAAACATTGAAAAAGAGTATACCTTGATTAAGTTAGAATTAAGTTTCAAAATCAACGGTTTTCAAGGTTAAAAGGATGGAAACTTGTTCTAGCTTGTGTTCTATGGATTCCTATGGATTGAATTTAATTTGTGTGGGTATGATAGTATAGAAATTTGGGAGAAACTTAGGAGAATAAGGGCTGGTCATTTTTGAGGTGCTTCCACAAGAAATATGGATGAAAATGAATTCTTTGACCTTTCAAAGAGAGGTAAGTAGAGGGTGATGATTGGTTGCATCATGCTTGGTGTCTTCTCATGCCAAAATCCACGTTCATGGGCTAAGGATGCTTTGGTGTTATAATCAACTGCAATGCGATTTAGAATGGTTTTATGCAACCTAGTCAACCAACCAATCAAATTGCACCATTTTGCATACTTTTAGTTCTTAGCCAAATGTAACATATTTCAAGTAAATATTTAGGCAATTAATCACTTTAGCATTATGGAGCAATACAAATAATTCATTTTATGGCCATTAAACACATCAATCTTCCTTAACCGAGATACCGAGCTTTTCACTGCAAATAGGGCACTTAAGGAATATGTTAAATCAAGAAATGAAAGTTTGATCTCATATTTTATGTACTAATGCATGTTAAAGCATAATTAGAGCATATAATAACAATTATTCATGTTCGTGCAATCATGCTATTTGTATGCCATAATTCGATAATGTACATTGATTAGATGCATATTCATGCAAGATGTTTATTATTGGCTATGTAGGAAAGAATTAAGAATTGGGCATTACAATTATCCTCAATGATTGAGAGAATTGTAAAACAAGAGGACTTTCCTGAAAATGGGTGGTGTTCTTTCAGAATTAAAACCTTGCTGTATATAAAAAATTTTTTTGTATTTTCAGCCTTTAGCTTGCAAAAATAAGTGAAATATCAAGGAATAATCATCATAATATGAAACATCACAAGAATGACAAGAAATAAAACAACACATACGAAAACAAGAAAAGAGAGCTTGGGTTGCCTCTCAAGAAGTTCTTTGTTTATAGTCTTTAGCTAGACTGAAACTGAATACCTTATATTGCTTCTCCAAGTGGAAGAGTAGACATTTTCTAAATTTCATTTTCGTAATAATGTTTCAACATTTGTCCATTGACACGAAATAATGTGTCATCCTTACTTTTGAGCTCAACCACCCCAAATGAAAATGTCTTGTTGACAATGAAGGGACCGAACCATCAACATTTTAATTTCTCAAAAAGTATTTTAATTTAGAATTGAAAAGCAACACAAGTTGTCCGAGTTGAAATTCCCTACTCAAGATCATTTTGTCATGCCATTGTTTTGTTTTTCTTTATAGATTTTAATATTTTCATAGGCATCAAGCCTAAATTCCTCCATTTCATTCAGTTGCAACAATCTTTTTTCTCTAATTGCTTTTGCATCAAAATTTAATTGTGGCACAACCCAATATGCTCTATGTTCTTGCACAATGGGGAGGTGAAAAACTCTTCCATAAACTAATCGATAAGGAGACATACCTATAGGAGTTTTATATGCTGTGCGGTATGCCCGCAATGCATCATCAAGCTATGTGCCCAATCCTTTCGATTAATGCTTACTATTTTCTCAAGGATTTGTTTTACTTCCCTATTTGAGATTTTGGCTTGTCTATTTGATTGAGGATGGTATCCAATAGCTACTTTGTGTCTTATACCATACTTAGCCAAAAAGTTGCTAAACTTTTTATTGCAAAAATGAGAACCTTCATCACTTACAATTGCTATGTGAAAATATGTTTGTGCAAGAAATTAAGCACTACCTTGGCATCATTAGTAAGTGTGGAAATTGTTTCTATCTATTTGGAGATATAATCCACAACAAACAAAATGTATGATCGGCCATTTGATGGAGGAAATGGTCCCAAGAAGTCAATCCCCCAAACATCAAAGAGTTCAACTTCCATTATGTTAGCCAATGGAAGCTCATGGCATCTACTGATTGTTCCAGCCCTTTGACGCCGGTCACATATCTGCACAAAAGCATAACAATCCCTTAGAAGCCATCCTTGTAGGTCCAAAATGACCACCACATGGGGATGAATGACAATGCTTTAGAATTTCATTTGTTTTCTCCATTGGAATACATCTCCGAATCACAAAATTTGAATACCTTTTGAAGAGCAAGGGATCATCCTGTAGATATGATTTCAAATCATGTAAGAATATTTTCTTTTCATGATATATGAGGTCTAGGGGCAATAATCCACTTAGATGATAATTCACAAAATCTACATACCAAGGTAAATTATCTTTGATTTCCAAAATAAACTCATTTGGAAAAAAATCTTTAATTGGCCTGTCAAAGTTCTAACTGTTCTTCTCAAACATCGATAAGTGATCTGCCACCAGATTTTCACTTCCTTTCTTGTCTTTTGATTTCAAGATCAAATTCTTGAAGGAGTATCCACCGGATTAGCCTTGGTTTTGCATCCTTTATAGCAAAGAGGTACCTAATAGCAGCATGATCGATTTGGTACCTACAAGATAAGTACAAAATTTATCAAATGCAAAAATAATAACTAACAATTCTTTTTCAGTGGTGGTGTAATTTGTTAGGCATCATCAATTGTTTGACTTGCATAGTACATTGCCCTAGAAATTTTATCTCTTCTTTGTCCTAACACCGCTCTAACCGCATAATCACTAGCATCACACTTAAGCTCAAA
>JAGSPU010001435.1:0-28564 GCA_019321725.1 Paulownia fortunei | reverse complement strand
ATGTGTAGATCTTCTTGCTGAGTGTATACTTATTACACCACCAAAATAGCTATTGAAGCTTGTGTGGGCAAAATCCAAAACTCCATCCAGTGTGGGAAGAGTTGAAGTTCGGACCTATGTGGAAGACCGTGTTGCAGTATTAGTGCAAGTTTAGGAATGAGAGGCTGAGAAAAAACTAGAGACTTAGTTCGAAAACTAAGTTTTATATTAGAACTGATGAAATTCAAAAGATATATATATAACGTTTATGTTTACCATGAAATCCAGTTCTTTCTATTTCAATGAGAAAAATTAGGTTAAATAGTCTGCACTTGACTGAAAATTTCTAGTATGACATATTTTAGTATTTTAGGCATAAATCTTTCCACCAATTTCATATTGAGTTGATTCAAGTGTCTATCGAAATCCAAGACACAGAGCTACAATTCATATGCAGATAAAAAAAGCCAATTTAGCCTAGAAGTGGGTGAAAAAGCAGTTGAAAGAGGATACAAGTACAGCAGAGATCAAACTTGGACAGCAAGAGCAGCGCCTAGGCACTGCCCTCACTGGACTGCAGCATGCTGCAGCGCCTTGGCGCCTAGGTGCTGCCAACCGGGAAAGTAAGGACAAATTGTATTTTATGCCCTCTTTAGAGCATCTCTCATCAAATTTAAGTATTCCAAAAGCCTCCATTTCAGATTTTTAGATAGGGAGAGAAGAAGATAATAGAAAAGAAGCCAAGAAACAAGGAGAGAAGAGGAGAATTCTTCCATGATTTGTGAAGAAGACATCAACAAGGGAAGAACTTCATCCTCTTTCTAGTTTCATTTCATTGTCCTCTTTCTTTCTTTCATTATGTGTATGAATGTTGCTAATTTGTATTTCATTTTCATCATGAATTAAGTTATTTTTCAACGGTTGTGATTTAATCTAATTAGGATGTGTTGAATATTTGTATCAATTCAATTCTTAATTTATATTCAAGTTGAGTTTTCTACATTGTTCTTAATGCTTTTAATTACTTGACCAATTGAATGATTTTCTAATAATATTGACCCGTGAGGTGATATATGTGTCTAGTTTTATGTGTAAAAAATTATAAATTGCATGTGAAATAGGAATATACTTACATAATTTGTGTAGTCTTGTTGGAGATCCATAAAACTTAACGAATTGTTGATTGTTGTAATTCACATAAAAATATAGTGGGTTAGCAATTAATAATATTTTCATTAGACCTTGGGAGAGGCTAGTGGATAATTTAAGAATTCTCGACTATCACTTGAAATTAAATTAGGATTGATGAGATAAAATAATCAATTCGGATTAATTATGGTGAAATCATAACCCTAGGCTTTTTAAGTTAGTAAATTTTATCTTTAAATGCTTTTGATTATTAGTTTAGTTTAGTTGCATTTAGTTTCTAATTATAAAAACTCACTTTTGTTTATTCAAATAAAATTAGAGTTAACATAATTTCGGTACTTTATAATTCAACAATTCTCGTGAGAATGATAATTGATTCATCACTTTATTACTTATATACGATAACGTGCACTTGCGTTCATGAATTTTCGCAACAAGTTTTTGGTGCCATTGCCGAGAATTATTTTGTTTTGTTAATATCGATACCAAGTAACTCTAATTTTAGTTTGAATTTTTTTTCTTTCTTTTCTTTTACTTTTGTTTTATGTTTTAAATTTTCAGGCGTTGATCGAAAGTGAAGTGTAAGCTTCTAAACAAGTCTCTAAGCATCATGGCATATGCAAGAGAAAATGTAGAGAATAATAGAGCACTACGTGATTATGCTATACCTATGGTCGCTGATACACTCTCGGGAATCAGGCGCCCTATCATTCAAGCATATAATTTTGAGATCAATCTGGCTATTATTCAAATGATTCAGGCTAATCAGTTTTGTGGATTAGCCAATGAGGATCCCAATGCACATATAGCTAGTTTTCTCAAAATTTGTGATATGTTTAAGTACAATAGCGTTACTGATGATGCCATTAGATTGAGATTGTTTCCATTTTCACTTCTGGACAAGGCCAAAGTTTGGTTGAATTCTCTACCTGTTGGGACAATCACTACTTGGGAAAACTTAGCTCAAAGCTTTCTAGCTAAGTTTTTCCCACATGAAAAGATAGTCAAGATGCGGAATGATATCACTACCTTTTCTCAACATGACTTGGAATCTTTGCATGAGGCTTGGGAAAGGTACAAGGATCTATTGAGGAGGTGTCCACATCATGGTATACCAGATTGGTTGCAAGTGCAAACATTCTACAATGGTTTGAGTGGCTCAACTAGAACTTTAGTTGATGCAGCAGCTGGCGGAGTTCTTATGGGCAAAAAATATGATGAGGCATATGATCTTCTTGAAACCATAGCTGCGAATGCTTATCAATGGCCTTTAGAGAGAATTAGACCAAAGAAAATATTTGGAGTTTATGAGGTTGACGCACTCTCTGCTCTCACTGCCCAAGTTCCTATATTATCTCAACGATATGTGCCTCCTATCCCGTTTCCTCAACGATTCTAGAAACAAAATCTAGATAAGCAATTCTCTAAATTTCTGGATATTTTTAAGAAATTGCACATTAATATTCCTTTTGCAGATGCCTTGGAGCAAATGCCCAGCTATGTAAAATTTATGAAGGAGATACTCTCTAACAAACGAATACTAAAGGAATATGAGACGGTGGCACTCACTGAGGAATGCAGTGCCATTTTGCAAAAAATATTACCGCCCAAGCTGAAAGATCCAGGGAGTTTTACCATTCCTTGCACTATTGGCAATTTTTTTATTGATAAAGCTTTATGCGATCTTGGTGTAAGTATTAATTTGATGCCTCTCTCTGTTTTTAGGGAACTTGGGCTTGGAGAAGCTAAGCCAACTACTGTCTCATTGCAATTGGTGGATAGGTCCATCAAGTATCTGAGGGAAATCATAGAAGACGTGTTGATAAAAGTTGACAAGTTCATCTTCCCGACAGACTTTATTGTTCTTGACATGGATGAAGACCAAGATATTCCAATCATTCTTGGTCGACCATTTTTAGCAACTGGAAAAGCTCTTATTGATGTGCAAAAAGGCCAACTAACCTTGAGAGTCCAAGATGAACAAGTCACATTCAAAAATTTTAAGCCTATGAAGCACCTAAGTGGAGTTGATAGTTGTTTGCGAGTAGACGCTATTGATGAATGTATGTAAGTAACTACTCAAGCAAAACAACAATTTGAGCCTTCAAAAGTCTGTTCATGTGGAATTTTAACCAAAGATAATCTTGAAACTTTGGAATTTGTGCATCAAGCGAGTTGGCAACGATTGAAATGGTACAATGATGGTAGAGGGAATCTCAATAAATCTATGATCATTTTACCAGACCCAGGATGACGAGATCCAGAGACAGTCTGGCTGAAGACTATAAACTAAGCGCTTCTTGGGAGGCAACCCAAGTGTTTTAAATTGTCTTTTATTTTTATGATTTAGTTGTTTAATATTAATTTTGTTATTTTAGTATGATGAATTTTTGTTTGTTTTCATTTCAGGATCCAACTCAAGTTTGGGGGAGGATTTGTAAAATAAGGAGTGATATGTCACCAACTAATGAATGCACATTTATCACTACTCTAGAAAAGAATGATGATCAAGTTCATGAGAACTAACACCATTCAGGGAAGTCTTCTATACCTTATCTTGCTTTATTTAATATTGAGGACAATGTTAGGTCTAAGTTTGGGGGTGTTTTATTTGATTTTGTTTGTTTATGGCTTTTGGAAATTGATGAATGTTGTGCTTATGTATGTGCTTGACTCTTGTGGCAATTTTTATCTTTTTTGTAATCTTTTGACATATTGAGCACATAGCCTTGAACATTTGGATTTTCTGTTTACTTAGAAAAAGTTTATGTGAACTCAATATTTGTTTTGCGATCTCATATAATTCTAGAACTTGTTTGATTGTCACTAGAGGTGAAATCCTAGGCTACATAATATTAGGAAAGTGATTTAGGCCATTGTTAGACCATTTGAGCCTTTCAAGCCACCTTATTTATGATGTATAATCCCTAGTGTCCCCCAATTAAGTCTAATGAGCCATTTTCTTTATCACCCTACAAATCAACCTCAACCAATGTATTTTTTTTATCTTATATATTACCTCATACTCAACTCATTGCTATTCTAGTAACATTATTTTGAGCATTGAAAGTGATTTAAAAAAAAAAGGCAAAGAGAGGTGGAGATTTGTACAAAACTTCCGGAAAAAAAATATGTCAAGAAATATGAGAAAAGAGTGCAATACCCATTGTTTATAAAAATAAATAAGTTCAGAGGTGTAGCACATCAAAAAAAAAAGAATATGTGAAAAAATGGGAGTTTAACGAATAAAGTTGTGTGACAAATCAAAAGAAGAAAAGTTCGTGAAGGTATGAGACGAAAATGTGGTGGTGCTCATCAACAAGTTTCTAGAATAGTTGTGTGCTATGAGTAATTTGAGCTACTATATTGTCTTTTACCCTACTATTACCTTAGCCACACATTACAAGCTTTCAAAGTCCTAATGACCAACCTCTACAACTTATTTGATCACTAGTCGAGGCGAAATCCTAGGTGGCATAGTATTAAGGAAATGATTTAGGCTATTTTTGGACCGTTTGAACCTTTCAAGCCAACCTATACTTGAATTATTCTCTAGTGTCCCCTCTTGAGCCTATTGAATTCTTTGGACACCTTATATACATTTTCGAGCTTTATAAAAAAAATTCAATATTCTACCATTTTCATCTCATTTACATAATCATTCTTAAATGAATTGTTGTATTCAAAAAAAAGAAAGAAGTAAAATTAAAGAGAAGAAAAGATTGAAAAATGATGAAAATAAAGAGATTATGAATTGAGGTGTATGATTTGAACTCTCTAAAATAAATAGACCCCATTGCATATAACAAAAGAAATAAGTTTGGGGGTAATCCAAGATAAAAAAAAAATATGATGTTTAATAAAGAAAAATAAAGGGATTGATGAAGAAGTTGGTGTTCATTCATAAAGGTTCTAATATGATTATGTAAAATTGGTAAATTTTAGCCACAATTTTTCATATATTCCCACCATGACCCAAGCCTCACATTACAAGCTTTGGAAGTCCTTTTGACCTTTGATGCTATGATCTACCTACATTAGTGGAGACTAGTGTGAAAAACAAGTTTATGGAGTTTGGTAAGCAATTCAAAAGTGGATCAAATATGAGTAGTTAGTTTTATAAACCTTTCCGAATGAGAAATGAAATTTGATAAACTACTACTTTCACACTCACACACTTGCGACCATGAAGTAAGTGAAACCAATACACATGTTAACATATAAATTTGGTATATTTTTCTAATCTTTTCAGACGATATGTGAAACAAATAAAAAAAAATCTTTCTCGACTTTGGTTACCTAATTAATAGAGGGGTTGTTTTTGAGAATTTCATGTTTGATGCTTGAGAACAAGCAAATCTTCAAGTTTGGGGGTATTTGATAAGTTGACTTTATACCAATAATTCATATATTTTTTTATTAACATTTAGTTTGTTTTCAAGTGTTTTTGTTACTTTTTATGTATTTAGTTTGAAATCTTGTAGGTAATGACAAAAAGGGAAGAAAATGGAAAGAAACCAAAAACTTGGTTGAAATGTTGAAGAATCTGAATTGTGGTGCGACTGATGGCAGTTTTTGTATTGCAATCATAACTCTATGATCAAATATAATTTTGACTTGATTTCTAAACCACTGAAAATTTAGAAATATATCTATAACTTTTACGTTTACCAAAAAATCCAATTTGGTCGATTTCAATGAGAAAAATCGAGTTCAAGAGTCAGCACGGGGCTAAAATTATTTGGGATGATATATCTTAGTATTTTATGCACAACTCTCTCCACAGATGTCATATTTAGTTGATTAAAGTCCCTATAGAAAGCCAAGATATAGACCTACAAGTTATTAGAAGACATCAAAAACTAATTAATCCTCTAAAGAGGTCAAAAACTAGTTGTAATAGGCTAAACAGTGTAAAAGTATTGAAGTGAAGGAGGAAAAAATAGCAACAACGGCGCCTAGGTGCCATCTGAAGTGCTGAAATAGAATACATGGTGCTAGGTGCTGTTCTTCTGCGCCTAGGCACCAAACGACTTGAAAATTCTGAAAGTGTGATCTTTTGACTCAGAATTTGAACAAAAAGTACTAAGACAATTCTAAAAGAGACTTTGTGAACTTCTTGGGGACAACTTGCTAAGAAAATGGATTTGGTTGAGAGAAAATGGGGGAAAAGCCATGAAAAGATAAGGAATTTCAGAAAATTTTTGGAGAAAGAATAATGGAAATGAGTTAAAAGAAGAAGATTGTATGAACCAAAAGAGGGGGGTTCTTGTAGAAAAAAGCCATTCATTTTTTCTGGAACTAAAAGAAGGGGAGGCTTGGAGAGAAGAGAGTCATTCTTGAATAAGAGGAAGCCACTCTTGGAAACAAGGAGAGCTTCAACCATTTCTATCACTTCACAAATTGGTGAACAATTTCCTTGTTCTTTCTTATTTATTTTTTGAAGTCCTATATTTTGAATTACAATCAATATTAGTTCAAGTTATCCATCTTATTTGTGTTATCTTGTTTAGTATTGCATCTTGATTATTTGGCCATTAATTGAGATTATTAATGTATAAAATTCGATACTCGACAGAAGGAAGATTATACATGATCATAAGGGTAACACAACCTAGGAATCATAGAGTTGAGAAGCTTATTAAACCTTTGAAGTTTTGAAGAAAAATTCATTGAACTTTTGTAGAGTTTTATTCTTGAGTTTTTATAGAGATATTGAAATTCATGTTAGAACTCATAGTCAATTCGGCACTCGAGAGAGAAAATTGATGAGGTTAGGAATTCTTAACTTATATGTGTTGTTGACTTGAATTGGTATGTTTTGGAAGGAAGAACATAGGTGATAATTAGATGAGTCATTCTTCTAGAATTTCTTGTTCATAAGGTGTTTGTTGTATTGCTTCTAAGAACTAAACTATTACCTTTACATTTTGCTATCTTACTTTACCTTGTTTATCAATCATCATTCGATTTTCCAGATTAAATTGGGACTATTTGAACTATAATACTTAATGCAATGTTTGATTACAATCCTTGTGGATACGATACTCAACTCACCGTTGTATTAAAACTTGACACCGTTTACTTGCAGTTTGCAAAATATTTCACGAACACCTTACTACATATCAGTAAAGAAACCCACGACAAAGAGAAAGAAATATAATCTTAAGCTAGATACATTTATTTTACATTACCCTAAACCTACTTAGTTTAATAAAATACATTCTAAGCACATAATCAACGCATTCATGAAAACACATCATGGAAGTGACAATATCCATCCTCTTCCATGGTCAACAGTTTTTCCATACAAAAAGATAACAATCATTACAAGCCAAGAAATAACCAAACCAAACTTTATTTTCTTATCCTTGCTTCTGAGTTGACCAATGGTCAATTCTTGGTATTAATTTATTTTAATAGATCTGGAATAATTTGCATTGATCTTCCACATATCACAGGATCATACCATTCAAAGAAACTACACTTTTGGCCCTGATTACATGGCGATAAGAGTTGATATCTTATATTCATCTCATATTTTGAGTCACAAACACTTAAATAAACAACAAATAAGTAGATAGTTTCTAATCCCATATGCAGGATAAGTTCAAAATTGACGCCTTGGTTAGAAGGTGTCCAAGAGGTGCACAATAGAACTTCAAATCCACAATGATAGAAATTGGACATTGATTGTGTACAGGCATGGTATTGAGTGGATCAAGATGATTTAGTCTCGTCCACTATACAATGATGAGTAAATACTAATTGGACTAGGAAACATAGAACAAGAGTTTTGTAAAGCATGGTCAATGATAATATGGAAACGGATTGTAAATAGACAAGATTATCGTTCGTAACAACTATACCCAACAAAGACGCACATAGGAAAGTAGTATAAAAATAACATTTTGTAGTTAGGTATACAGCTAATTTAGTACCATTACACAGCCTACCAAATCTATTTTATCACTCAACTTCTCAAGATGACTCCTAAAATTACAAGATACACATATTCCTCATATTTATAATAGATAAAGTCCAATTTCACATAATGTACATTAATTCCACCAAAATTTGGAAAATAGATACAGGAGTTCCAAGTTGCTCAAAAACCTCATTTAGGGGTATGTATGTGTCATATTAAACTAATTATCACTACGCAGACAAAAAATATGTGTCATATTAAACTAATTATCATTATGCAGACAAAAAATAGATAGTTCAAGGTAACAGATTAACAAATAAGAGTCCATCAAGTACAGTGTAAAGTTGTTCTTACTCTCTAAATTTATGTTGCATTGCTGCAAATTGCCCATATTTCTTAGTTGCAGATGAATGGATCTACAAATAAATAATAATAGTAATTTAATAAATAAATAAAAATATAAAAACAATAACCGAGAAATAACTCATGAAATCAGCAAATGCTGGCAAAAAAATAATAATGTGTACAGTAATTGAAAAATCGATAGCTATGTTTCAAAAATCACCATTAATAGCAAGATTTCTATGTCAAAATAAAGAGCATCTGGAGTGAGTGGGTACTACCTATCATTAATCGATGGAATTCTTCAAAGAGAGATCTCACCTCCAAGATTGACCTCCACCATTAACTCATTCTTCAAATTGATGTAGTCGGAGTCATTGCAAGAATTGGGTCTAGATACGGGGCTCGGTTCGTCGTTGAGAATGGCTTGGAGATTTTAGGGCAGCTTTGTTTCATTCTGAATTGAAGAAGGGAATACAAATACCCCAATCTATTAAATTGCTATTTTGGTAAAATTGCAATTTACATATACATATATCCTACAAAGTACACAAAAGATTAAAATTAGTATTATTATATCATCTTCCAAGTCAAACAAAGTATACATAATATCTACTAATAATTTAATCCATATCCAACATTTTATACTTTTTATATCAATCATATTATATCCCAACATATAAAGTAAACGAGCCCTAACTTAAATGATGGTGAGAAAAGAGATTGGGTTAAGTTATTAGCGACTTGACCTGTAAGAACCTATTGCCCCTCCCCTAAAAACCACCTCTCATTTTCTCTTACATGTCCTATGAAGTATGGAACAATTTGTACTTTATATATATATATATATATATATATATATTTCATTTGGATTTGTAAGATGATATTTTAAATTCGATGCAATGATTAATTTTTCACATTTCAATTAAATTTGAGAAAAAAATAGGTTATCCACATTTAATGTTTCACAACATTATTTTGTGCATGTTACATAGAAGTTTTGTAATTGCTAAATTGAATACAAAATGTACAAGCATGTGTCTTTGAAGCACTGTATTTTGAAAACAAATCAATGATTGTTACTTTAATTTTAACACATGTCAAGATAAATGAGGGTTGCATACCATGTTTAATGTCCATAGTGCTTTCACAATTTATAGTTCTAATAAGTGATGGTTGTATACATATGACTAATGTAGTAAATGAAACTTGTGTAAGATGTCAAGAGCTTATGGAGACCATGAGTCAGATGGTCAAAACAGTTGCGAGTGATGGAATCTAGGCGCTGTGTACCTGATGGAGCTTCAGTTGTGAGCAATGTGGGTTCTTTGGAGATATGGTGTGCTCTGTTTGTAGACCACGACCACTACGGTACCTCTGTCTATCGACCATAATTTCCACTTGTCTTATTATTCACTAAGTTATATATATATTATATATATATATATAGACCACGACCACTACCGGTACCTTATATATATATATATATATAGACCACGACCACTACCGGTACCTCTGTCTATCGACCACAATTTCCACTTGTCTTGTTATTCACTAAGTTTATATATATATATATATAATTAGTTAAAAGTTGTATTATATTCGTATAATATACATACGTACGAATAATTGAAAATATTTAAATTTTTCATACACTTTCTAAAACGTCGATTAATAATCCGTACTTTTGAGGTGAAACGTTTAGTGAACGTATTATATGTACTCGTATCACACTTAATGAATAATACTCTATTTAATAAATATTTTATTATTTAAATATAATCTAAAAATAATTCAAAAGTTATTTGTAAGTATTAATGGAATATCATATAAATAAAAAATAAAAATTTCTATAATTTTATAAATTTACTAATTATTATTAAATTGTTATTTTTAAGTTATGATACGAATTTAATTCATAAAAAATATAAAATAAGTTTTTCTTGAATTAAAAATAAGTATAAACATAATTTGTATAAAAATAATATAAAAATAAATTATATTTTTGCTTTCGAACAATTCTTTTAAACTCGCGTTTTACTCAAATCAGTATATTAATAGTTTTTATATTTTTTGTCAATTTTTTCACAAAGTTTTAATAAGAATTATAATATATTCGTAAGTATTAAATATTGAATTCTTTTCATCCCATATTTAACTAACTAGGAATATATATCAAAATATATATACATATAGGTGTGTGTAGGATAACACATATGTATATGTAAACTAAATTTATATTCCAAAGTAATGTATGTAATCGTTGTATATTTGTGTATGTAGCCATTTGTATATTATATAATATTTACTTTTGAAAATAGATTATACTAATGTAATTGCATATACGATTATCTTATTGTTATGCAATAATATTTCATGCATAGTTACTTAAGAATTATTTGCCATGCTATAGATGTAAATATGTACTTCGCTCTAACCAATTTTTCTCCATATTCACTTTAACAATATCCAATTTTGCCATCCAGTCATTAAATCAATCATGGGCACAATACACTTTACCTTAGCATATAGATTTGACACAACTAATCATTAAATAATAATTTTGAGAAGATATATATATTACATCCTTAATTCACAACAAATCACCTAAGTACATTTTTATTCTCAGTACATTACATTATCATTTTCCAACGATAACAACACATTTTTATTTTCAATTCACCACATCATTATTTCTCAACAATTCACCCAAATATATTTTCATTCTCAATACATACTCTCACTAGCAAAATTCATTCTTCCACAATATACTCTGATAATACTAGAAATAACATCAAACATACCGACATAGTTTTCACCCTTCAATCTTTCTCCATAGTCTCTTGTGTCAGCATAAACTTTACTCTTAGATTGTCATGTCTCTGATCAATCTTTACTCCCAAAATATCGTAAATTGTTTGCCTACTCTCCTCTATGGTGCTTACTACTATGCACCATAGTCGACTTTTAGAAATTGACTTCTTGTCAAGAATACTAGGTCTTAATAGTAAAGAGCAAATGGGATATCCATAGAGCAAACTTACTGATAGCCACCCTGCAAGTAATGCCTACAAAACTAAAAAAGATGAGAGAGGGAATCACCATGTAGAATTCTCTTTTGAGGGTGGAATTAGCTAAATTGATCTTCACTAAAGAAGTAAGAAATATGACTAAACCCTCAACCCTAAACCCTAAGTTGTGACACATCAAAATATCAAAACCTAATTGGGTCATTGTTTTTTCCTTGAAATCGTTCAATTCCATCATTGCCTAGTCGTCCTAAAGAAAAATAGATTGTGTTTCAAAAATAATGTGAGGGAGATGAGGCTTCATGGTGTTCGCAATAGCTTTTGTTGATTCATACAATCCTACTGCAAATACATGGTGTCAAGTTTTAGTATAGATAAATGAAAAGGGTTGTCGTGTCTCAAGAAAGTGTGAGAGCAAGTATCAAATCCTACTATATTTGGGTGAATTGTTGAGAAATAACCAAGTATCAAATCCTACTATATTTGACCGAATCGAAGTGTTAGTTGGTTGATTAAAAACTTAAATAAACAAATATACAAAAACAACAAAAAATAAGGTCAATGAGTACAAGGGATAGAATTCAAGATAGAAAATAGTCAAGGCTATAATTTACCATTCTATGTCATTATGAGTTTAACAAGTACGTGGTTAGGATTAATGTTTAGTTGTGTGACAATGTGAATTCCGAATGCATATAATATTCTTTCCCAAGATATATCAAATTTATCACTACAAAGTAACCGATTATATCATAATGGATTTAACTAACTACTAATGCATTGAGCCTTGTGACTTCCTTTAGCTTTCGACAATTGCATTTATGACTACTGCATATACCAAATTTTATATCTCTATAGCGACCAAGTCCACGACATACTCTACTACACAAACACTTGTTGCAATACTACTTTTTAGTCTCAATTACAGTAAGAAAGATCATCTTGACATTGGTCAAACCTCAAGAAACATTAAAAACATAATGTATTTTCGTCACAAATAAAACATCATCCACACCACAAACAAGTTATCAATTTATAAATTCATAGAAATGGCTTCCAAGCCTTGACAAAAGATGGTTTAGTTAATATTAAAACAAAGCAAATATCAATTGTCTCCCAATATCATGGTTTTTACAATTTTCTCATAATTAAAACAATTTAAAGAAGAAATTAAAGTTGAATATTACAATCACTAAGTGATTTTTCACTTCTAGCCTTAGTTCTTCAATGCCCAATGTAGCTCATTCTCTTCTTAGCTTCAAATCACAAGCTCCTTGATAATGGGTGTGTGTGTTCTTGGTGTAGCGTGTGAAGAAATATGGAGAAATGTGTATTTTGGATGGAGAGAAAATATGTGTGAGAATTTAAGTGTAAAATATGTGTTGGGTGATGAATTATATAATGTAAAGTGTGATGTGTGTTGTGTATATAGTGTATATACAAAGCATATCACATGGGTGATGATGTGTGTATTGTATCTAAGATGTGGGCAACAAGAAATACACTGAAATGCCTCTTGGGTCGTCACTTGTCACACAAGAGAGGGAATATTTTTTTATTTTGCAAGTGGTGTCGTGGCGCGAGTTACTGTTCTGTTTGGCGCTGCCACGCGAAATGTTAGTATTGTGGTACCTGACTGTTCTTCAAATTTTCAGTATCTTTCAACTCCATTTCTTCCAACTTTATATCTACACAACATATATCATTATGAACTTATCGTGTTGCCATCATATAGATATGGCTGACTAGCATATAGACTCTATCCAGCCTTTCTTTAAGTGTGTGAAGAAATTGACTTTTGTTGCACATGTGAAGTCTTAAATACTAGATCATGTAATCTACTTTCTTGCAAAGCAAACGAGAGTCTTCAATCTGCAAGTGATCAATTTGCTCCCATCTTCCCTTATTCATAACAGTAGTCCTCGGTGGTGTTTAAGGGTACAACTACAACTATATTAAAGGAACATTTACTAGATTCATTTCCTGTATTTCCTTGGAGAAAATGAAAATCCATCTCTAAGTCAATTGGGGCAGTCACATTGGAAGCCCAGTTTCCTTGTCAATCTGTTCTTGAGCTAAATTAAATGGTTCAAACTTGGAGTAAGCACTACTTTCTTGTCAAGTTGCCAAGTCAAATTTTTGTGATCCATACCCTTGAGTTAGTTGAACTACTTATTATACAATACAAAGAGAGGTAGACACATAAAGATTATGGATATTGATGGTCCAAACCAACTAGATCCAGGACTCGGTGTTGGGTTCACAAAATCACGGAGCTAAATGCAACAAAAATATAAAAAATCAAAAAATCTATAAACATATTTAATACATGCAATCCGAATTCGATGTGATTTATCGATTTGCATCTAAATTACTTGCTTAATAAATTAAATGAAAGTTTCACGATATACTTTTAATTGCACTCCAACTAATGCATGGTATGGAACGATTCGTATCATTTGGTCCTTGGTCAAAAATAGATCAGCTAGGACTCCAAGCGTAGCATCTCTTCGAGTATCCACACCACATTCAAAGACATGAACTTATAAACCTTGCTAGAAGTTTATAATTCTAATGTCAGAATCTTCTTAATATGAAAAGAACACAAAACTAGAGAGAGAAAGAGAGATGGTGTGTATTTTGTGGGGGTGGAAAATTGATTCTAAAACTCTAATTTTCGGCCTCTAGCTTGTTGTATTTATACACAAGCTTGATCAATCCTAGTCCTACTAAGTTTGATCCCCTTTTGTGGTATATCTCCATCTCTTTCCTCTTATTTTGTTTCTTTCTTATCAAGTCCATCTAAAACAAGATGTCTTAGACTTAATCTCAGTAGTCTTATAGTCGAGCCTCTCCTACGGGCCCATTAAATTTGGGCTTGGAATTTAATTGATCTTCATTAATTAATTCAAACCCAACTTAATTAATTAATTAGTTTCGTTGGGCTATCTAATTAAATGAGGCCCAATATAAATAATCATATATTAATTAAATTAGGCCAATATAAATATTCATATTATTTAATTGGTTAAATTAATTTAACCCTTAAATTAATTTAAAGCTCATTAACTAATTCATCCAACCAATTAATTAATTCACTCCCAAAGAGTCACTAATTAATATTAGGTCCAATTAAATAATTTTATTATTTAATTAAATGAATTAATTTAACTTCTTAAATTAATTCTAGTCCTAATTAATTAATCACTATAATTAACTTAACTCAGCTCCTTAGATTACTTTTTAAATGAGTAATGGACTTTTTCGTTTTGTGTGTTATATCTTAGGTTCACTACTAAACTAGCAGTAGCTTGCAACTTTTGCAACTTATGTAAATATATAAAATATATTTTGAATAATTAATCTATTTATTTAATCCATCTTAGAATTAACTTCTTAATTCCAAAAACCTCACAAGTCAAGGGAAGCATGTAGCAGTGCATTTTGACTACCTATTCTTAAGTGCATTAGCAAGTGAACCTAATCTCCCAATTAAGTCTATGGCATGAATTATTAATTGAAACTCCATTTAACTTAATAGCTATAATTACATTTCTAATCTCATTGACTCATGATATAAAAACCCTCTTCTAATATTCATTCTACTATGAAATGTATAAAAGATTCACCTATTCTATCATAAAGGTGACAAATCTTTTATTGACCCTCATTACCCTTCATATACTAAGATCATATACCAATATAAACCCCTTGTAAATGTCATGCAATCAAAAAATATATCAAAGTATATGATATCGTGAACAAAGCTACCTTGGTAGCTCAAATCCAAAAACTAATTCATGCACTATCGCATCTAGAAAATTCTCATTCGACAATATATTAGTAACTTCAGTCTATGAGTTAATATGAGTTTTCTCGATGCCTTTCAAGGCTATAATCAAATACCTTTTGCACTTAAAAATCAAGAAAAGACGAGCTTTGCGACAGATCAAAGTCTATACTGTCATTAGATCATGCCTTTTGACTTGAATATCAAAGGTTAGTAAACATCATGTTTAAAGAGCAAATTGAAAAAAAATATGAAAGTTTATGTCGATGATATGTTGGTAAAAAATCATCAGAAAGAAAGAAAGAAGATCGCACATGAGATCTTAAAGAATATTTTAAAGTTTTAAGGTATACCAAGATGATCCGTTTGTGCACTTGGGGAGGGGGATTTGTCGGATTCTTGATATCAAAAAGAGGGATAGAATCAAACTTGAGAAGTTAAAAGGCAATTATAGATATGCAATCAAAGAAGTACTTAGAATGATGACAAGGCTGGGGTCCCTCAATAGATTCATATAGAGATCGGCAATAAAGGCCTACCCTTATTCATATATTTAGTAACACTAAGAGCTTTGAATGGGAAGAAAACTGCTAAAAACACAATTGAGGAGTTTTTCATATCGCCCCGATTATCAGCTAAACCATAGCAAGATATTTGTTAAACCAAAGTAAGGATATTTGTTTATTTACTTGTCTTAATGACACCTACCAAATATGCATCCACTCCGTCAGTCCATCGAGGAGTTGGGATAATATGATGGGCCAAACCAATTGCCCAAGGGCAAAAACATCTTTCCACCATTAAAGAGTTAATTAAATAAAATAATTAATAAAAAGACGAGATGGGGAAGAATTTAAAGAAAGTTACCGCGAAGTTTACTTCAAAAAGTACGTCCCCTGTTGACATATTACAATCATTTTATGGGAATATAAAATAATTTACTAACCCTTCACTAAGCTGCAAAAACCCAATTCCACACCATACACAAGTTACATTTTCTTGACTACTTTCAATATATTTTCTCTTTGATTCCTCAACCTTGAAGTATTATGTTGATTTTCACGTCAAAAGGTTTTATCACGCTATTCCAAAGGAAGGAATTACCGTTAAATTCTATCATCCGGATTCTACATTGCATCAGGCACGTAGCCAACTAAGTAAACTTTTGTTGGTAATGAAACGTTCATTAATTGATATATTGCAGATTTTCAGCTTCAAATTGACTTCCAATCCCCGTACTTCATCAGGAAGAGTTTGCCAAATTTACTTCATTGCCCATTTTACCTCCTTGCTCAACCCCATCAGCTTGGAGCCATGCTCTTATTCATCATGTCTACAACATCTTGTTTGGTGTAAGAATTTTACTGAGGAAAACGAATGCCAAAAAACACAGCTTTGATAATGTGATTGTTATGAAAAATACTAATAATTTTTCAAATTTACTTCTTTATTTTAAATGTGACAAATACTTAAAAAGTGTATTATTTCTTCTCTCCATTATTTTACTTACCAATAACTGACATTTTATGTATTTTTTCCTCCATTATTTTACACATTCCTTATATTTTTCTTTCCTCTTCAAAATTCTTAAACCAAACAGTATATTAGTTGCAATATCTTAACTAACAACTTTGAAAAAATTTGCAAGCACTATAATAGCAACTCGGATAAGATGATGTACTTTGAATAACTAACTTGCTATGGCGTTGTTTCGTTGCCAATTCCAATAGCATATTGCTTCAGATCAAAAATATTCCTTCATTTGTTTTCACTTTTTCTTTTTAGTTAATACTTTTTTCTTAAATTTATTTCTTAATATATAGAAATATTTCTTTCATTTCTCAAGACATTTCCACCAAAAACATAATTAGTTAAAATCACCACCTAAATTAGCAACTTTGCATAAAGTTCTCTTTAGACAGCCATTTTAGGTAAAGTTGCTAAATAGTAAATGCCCCATATTTTATTGTGCATGTGTAACAATAATTTAAAAATATAATATTCCGTTGAAAAATTCATGTTGTGGGTTGGAAATTGTCTTAAAGAACATTTCTTTATTATTACATTGTTTTCTTACAACTTCTTGTATCATTCATCTAAGTTTTTCAATGTATATACACTACTTGTGTAAATACTTATGGTTGCACAAGTAATTTATTTTCCTTTAAAACTTCTTTTATTTTCCATCTAATTTTTGCATGTACGTATACCCATAAAAGTACTTGTGGTTGCACAAGTAATATCTTTTACAATAAAGGAAAACAATATGATACAGAAAACACCAAGAAAAATAAGGAAAATGTAATATCTTTCATTTCAACAAGTAACTTACGCAAGTTGCTATTAAGATAATCAAGGAAACAACTTAAAATAAATTGATACTTCAAAAAAGTTAAAAATAAACTACTAGCATTTTATTATTAATAATTACACTAATAACAGTTATTACTATTATAATTTCAACTATTTATCCAAATAAATTACTGAATAAAAAAACTACTCACATAGAAGCACCAAGAACCGTGAAGAAATAAATTGTGATAATCATTGAAAAATTCGTGCCCTTTGCAAAAAATCAAAAAGGGCATTGGATTTTAGCTCTCAGTCAAAAGGCCAAAGTTTTTCCACAGCAGAAAACTGATTAGTAATTCCTCAAAGATTTTAATCAAAAGGAAGAAAAATTTCTTTTCACTTTGAAATGGCTTGACAGAGCCTTCATCTTAACCCATAGAGAAAAGATTCATACGGCCACCGCCATGCAAATCCAAAGTGAAACGGCAAACACTTCCTCCAGCCTAAAACCAGATTAGAATCTACAAACCCACCAGCCTCTCTTCGGTGTGGTTAAAGCAAATTCATCATCATCGAGCAATATCCACACACCAAAAAAGATAATCTAAATTACAAGGAAGATATATCAAAAAACAGAAAAAAATACCATAAGGAGAGAGTGTGCGACCTACGAGAAAACGCAGGAATCCACTGTGAAAATCGGAGCTGCGTGTCCATAAGTACCCATAAAAGTAATTAATTTGGCATCCTTTCGTAATTTCTCTTGTGATTTTTTTTACTGAAACAGAGAAAATCATATAGGATGCAAATACTGATTTCAGAACAATGGAGATTACTTTGTGGTAAAGACAACATTAAAAAGGCGGAGAATAATAGAAGGTAGAAGACGATAAAACAAAAGAGAACAAATAAAACCCAGAGGTTGAAGGCATGAAAGGCTCCGCCATTGGTATTTGAAGAACCAGTAGCATTGGGGCTGCTGATATATATGGGAAGAAATTAGGGTTTTATTGGAGGCTTGGAGTTGGGCCTGTTGGGGGTGAATCGGGTCGGATTGAAGTGGGTCGGGTTTAAAATGAGTTGGGTCCAAATAAAATGTGGCTGGTAGGTGTTTGCTTAAATTTATTTAAGAGTTTATAATTTTTTATATCTTATAAATTATATTTAACATTTATAAAACATCAAATTTGATTTTAAAAGTAAGATATTGAAATTTGAATAAAATAAAATAATAATATAAGTTGTTAGTAATAGGAATTTATTAATTAATATCATCTAAATTACAAAAGTTTGTTAAGATTTCAAAAATAAATTATGAATTATTTTTTTTGAAGGAATTTATAAGATCTTACAATCTTATTTTGAGAACTTCTAAGTTCCCTGATTAAAATTTTACCAATTTTATAAATTCTTAAACCATCTTTTCCAAATTTTATAATTATAATTTTTTTATGACATGCCAAATAAAAAAAATTAACAAAAAAAAAACATACTGCATAATATAAAGGTGATTATTAGCCAAGTGATATTTTATTAAATTGGGTGTCACAAATATATATCAAAGTTATACTCAATTAATTAAAAATGTTATAAAGATAGATTTGGCTAAATATTATTGTTGAAGATAAGATAAAATCCAAATAAACATACTCTATCTCCATGTAATTCCCAATACATAAAAAAGATTTTTGGAAGAAAAAGAACGGATTGGATCAAATTGATGAGCCCAAGTCATTGACATGATAATGATACTGATTATCAAATTTGGGAGTTTCGCAAGGAACAATTTCCACTACTCGGACTATTTAAAAAAAAATCGATGAAAGGAGTAAAAACTTTTAAATTATAATTTTATATAATTAGAGATAAGAGTATAGGAAAGTTTATTATTTGTTAAGCTGCATAAAAATTATATTTTTGTTAATGCAACTTGCAATTCTACTTTAAATTATTTCTAAGATTTCTTTTTACATATAAAATTCAATATTTTTCCTTTGTATTGCAAGAAAAGAAAATACAAATAAATTAAATGAAAATCAAAAATCGAAACACGTTTTGCTGTTTTTCTTTATAAATCTCATATATGAAGCTCTTGTTATGTAAAACTTATAATGTTTATTGATAATGCTAGTTTCGTGATAGTTTATACCTTATTGTGTACAATTAACAGTATAATAATTATAGTATAATTTTTTATATTTCATAAATTATGGTAAGGTAAAGTAGTAGTTATTAGAATAATGTGAATTAGTATTGTTAAAGTTTTTATTTGGTGATTGAATATGATTTTCACTTTCATAAATTAAATATCAGTTTAAATTTTAGAATAAGTAATCAATCAATTACTTGATAGTGGAGCATTTTGCCTTTTGAACTTATTTTCTTAGTAAAACTTGTTTAAAAAATTTGATGTCAAATAAATTTGATAAGTATGAGAAAATTTAATGGTGTTAGCACATGAAAATTGTTATGTCCATTTTTTATTTTTGCACTATATTACAACTTAATTATCCTATGTTGCAACAGAACAACCTAATTAAATAAGTTTAAGTTGGTAAAAAGCACTTAAACACATCTTTCAAATGGTACAAATTACGGCAACATGGATACAATTCTATTTAAAATTGACATTTTAACAAATCCTATGTCAATTCCTTATATATTTAAATTTGATATGTATTTTTATAATTTAAAAGTTCATATTATGTTAAGCTTAAACTTTTTTTTTCATTTTTCCATGAAATTGTCAGTTCAGTAAAATATGAACTTTTGAAGTTCCTTTTCTTTAATTATGTAGAAGTTATTGTGTCTTTTTTAAATAAATTTTCATTTTGATGAATAAAAACATTTAAAAGTCATTTTATCTTTAAACTTGTACAAGTTATTGTGCTTCTTTTGTATATCTTGTCATTTTGATGAATAATAGACTAGAACTTCTTTTTTTTTTTAAATTCTCTTAAGCTTAATATTCCCTTATTTAATTGAGATAGTACGTGCATGGAAGAAAAGCAAGACACCGACGGATAGGAGAAAAAACTAACTGAGAATAGAGAAAGGGGAGGCTTTAATTATAGTTGATATGCCATTAGTTAATTATAGACGAGACAGACAGATACATGGCCAATTGTTTAATTAAAAAAATATTTCATATACTTACTATTTATTTATGAAATAAAACAAAAAAAAAATATTAATTTATAATAAAAAAATCTGAAATGGGCTTCTTTTCAAAGAATAATATTGAGAATGCTCATTGAATGATCAATTCAATAAAAGAACTCGGAATCGGTATTGATATACCGATTCGATTCGAACTTTTAAATTTGGAATAAGTTCGAGAGCTGATCACGAAATCTTAGTTATCTTTTCTATCTAAATGAACGAGTTTCGTGTGCCATGTAGTACCCACTCCAAAATATATGTTTCAACATTAATCACATAAGGGTAGATTATAAACCTTTGGTCAAATGACCATCCTTCACCCATCGGATAAAGTACATTATATAGTCAAAGAATTAAGGACTTATATGTTCAAGTCAGGTCAATTCAATCCTTTCTCTCCTTTCAGGATTTATTCGAAAGAGAATTCAGTTCTTATTGATCGTGAATATCTGAATTAATTATTTGCGGCTAAATGTAGAAAAGTCGAAAGAGCATTTGCAAAGCAAAAGTCTGAAGCAGCCATGGCCAATGCAAACGCAATTAAGAAGCAAATGAAATCAAAAGAAATCCTTCACAACTTCACGGCTTGGAAAGGTCCTGCAGCGCACTAACACTTCACGGGCATAAGGAAACGAAGTCGGGTTCGTGTTTTCCACTCAAGCTTATCTATGGAGATCCAAGATCCAAGCTAGCTAAAATGTGTAACCTATTTATGTCCTCTATGTGGGGCTCGCTATAATCGTAATGGCAAATGCAATGAAAAATTAAATTTTTTATTAAATATAAATTTAACCTCATAATTTTGAAGTGATTTTAACAATTACTTTTATTCAAATGAATATATAAATAAATATTAAATTTGGATTATACATTTCGTGCACTTCGATTGTTGTAGGGAATAAATCAATCAATTATTTATCCTAAACTTTCAGAACTCGCAAGGATTTAAATGTCTCTCTCTATCAGGTCTACAATACGGAAAAGTAACACCAATCAAAATAATTCGTTACTATCATTTTAATTGTTTACTAATATAGAATAATATCAAGAAAATATCAAGAAACTAACTTTCTTCTAAAGAACAAGGAATTCAAGATTTTAAGAAAATACTTTTTTTTCTTTCTTTTCTTTTCTTTTATTGGAGAAAAAAATAGACTTAACACAATAATTTTTGCTTAATTTTTGTTGAATTATGCTTGTAATTTTTGGCCATCCCTATTTATAGGGGTTGAAATTTTGCTCCTACTCCAACTTTTGAAAAGTTCATCAATGTTGAACTATTTCAAAATTTTATTTTGAAAAGATTCCAAATCTTCTAACAAATCTTATATTTTTCTCTTTCCTATGTATGTGGACTTTTTTGAAACTACATTAATCATCAAAATTATTTATATACATTCTTGATATTAATTTGAACTCTTCAAATAATATCAAAATAGATATATATCAAATATATATACTTAAATTATATTTATTTATAAAATAAATTACAATGACCGACTTTATCCCATAAAATCGGTCACTTTATTTATTTATCTATAAATATGTTAATTAAATAAATCATATTTATTTAATTTATTATTTTCATATTTTAATAGGCTTCTTAAGTAATCCATATTATTTTTTGGATTTGGACTCAAAATTTCACAAATCAATCTAATTGATTTAATTCCAATTTAATCAATTCAATTAATTAATTTAATTTACTTCAATTGGGCTTACTAATTAAATTAAGAACAATTAAATAATCTAATTACTTAATTAAATAATTTAATTTTATCATTAAATTAAATAGAACCCTTAATTAATTAATTAATTAATATTAACTAATTAATTCTCAACCATTGGATAAATTCAAAAATTAAAAAATTTACTTTCCATAAAGATGTGTAACCCTCATAGGTTCACTACTAAGCTAATAGTGAGTTTGCAACATTTTGCAACTTATGAATAATAATTATTTTAATTAGTTAATCCAATTAATTAATCCGCTTGCAATTAACTTTTTAATTTCAAGAACCTTATTATTTATGAAAACACCTAGCAAGTAATCATATCAAACTAGTTTTAGGTGAAATAGCGAGTAAACATATTTTAGTTGCGAGTACCATACACGTACAATCTTTTTGATAACTAATCTATCAATTGAATATATAGCTAGATTATAAGTCGAAACCCTAAATGATTCAATAACTGTGATCCCATTTCAAATTCTAATGATTCCTGATAAATCATGATTCATCCTGCCTTGGTCAAGGTCATTGAATTACGAACTATGAAAACACAAGAGATTCTCTTATTTAAAAAGACAAGTTTCGAATTCTATGTCGGCTACTGACAAACTTCCATGCACACCAATACAATGCTTATCATACCCTTTTTGTGATTGTTAAGCAATCAGAAGATATATCAAAGTGTTGTAGGATGCACACAAGGCTACTATCGTGCTTTAAGTCCGAGGACTAGCCGTGTACTATCCCAACACAAAAATTCTTATTTCGACAGACAAAGTCTCCTGCTAAGAATTGCTAGCGGGTTATTTTCAATGTACTTGTTCCCTAACAAACACTCATATACATACACTTGCATCTCTACGCCAATGCTAATGGATGCGATATTCTCATCTCATTATCATGCATCATATGTGTGAGTCTCATTGAGCTATTTGATGCCTCATCTCAAAAAGCACTCGACTCGCAACTTATTAAGATCAAAGATTTAGAGGCATGTTACATGATCGCCATCATATGCGTGACCATACCCTATAACTAAAGTTAGTCTAAGAACTTTATCTAATATGCAGAAATAAAAGATGCATGATATAAGATAAATAAAATATTTTTTTATTAATATGATTCTCAATAAGATTACAAAAGAAAAAAAGTACAATACACCCAATCCAATTGGAACGTTGGGCATCCTACTCTAACAATCTTCCACTTGTCCTATCTCCAATTGTACATGTATCTAAGACCCATCTTCTCAAGATGTAAATCGAATATCTTATATGCTAAGGGCTTAGTAAGTGGGTCTACTACATTTTCTATTGAGGCAACTCGATCCATATTGACGTCGCCTCTACCAATAATTTTTCTGATCAAGTGATATCGTCTCATTATGTGTTTGAATCTTTGATTAGATCTTGGCTCATTTGCTTGCGCAATGGCTCCATTGTTATCACAGTAAATTATAACTAGATCAATAATGGATGAACTACACTCAACTCTTAGATGAAGTTTCTTATCCAAACAACTTATTTTATTGTATATGATGCAGCAATATATTCAACTTCGGTGGTAGAGTTTGCAGTCGTCTCTTATTTGAAACTCTTCCAACTGACCGCACCACCATCCAAGGTGAATATGTATCCAGACATGGAGTTTGAGTCATCTATATCGGATTGAAAACTAGAGTCTGTATATTCCTCCAATCTTAGTTCTCCATTGGCATATATAAAAAAGACATCCGTAGTCCTTCTCAAGTACTTGAGGATCATCTTAACGGTTTTCCAGCGTTCTCCCCCTAGATTGGATTGATATCTACTCGTGATACTTAGAGCATGTGCTATATCAGGCCTTATACATAACATTGCATACATGCTCCCTATAGCGGAATCATAAAGTATGTGAGTCATACAAGCCATCATTTATCTCTCTTCAAGTGTCTTGGGAGACATAATCTTAGATAGTGAAATCCCATGACTTATAGGCAGGAATCCTCTCTTGGATTCCTCCATGCTAAATATTTTTAGCACTTTATCTATGTACATGGATTGGGATAGTCTGATTATCTTTCTTGATTTATCTCTATAGATCTTTATCCTTGGGATAAAAAATGCATCTCCCAAGTTCTTAATAGAAAATTGATTAGATAACCAAGTCTTCGTTAATTACAATATCCCTACATCATTTCCAATGAGTAAGATATCATCAATGTAGAGCACAATAAACATAACTACACTCCCATTAACCTTCTTGTAAATACACGGTTCATTCGGATTCTTATGAAAAACAAACGTTTTGATTGTTTTATCAAACCTGATATTCCAACTTCTCGAAGTTTGTTTGAGTTCAAAAATAGATTTCTGGAGCTTGCAAATCTTTTGTTTGCTCCTACTGGATATGAAGCCTTCTGGCTTCTTCATATAGATCTTTTCCTTAATATTTCTATTAAGAAAAACGATCTTCACATGCATTTGTCATATATCATAGTCATAATATGCAGATATGGCCAGCAGTATTTGAATGGATTTAGGCATCGCTACTAGTGAAAAAGTTTCCTCATAATCAATTCCTTACTTTTGAGTATAACCTTTTGCTACCAGTCGTGTCTTATAGGTCACTACCTCTCCATCTACTCTAAACTTCCGCTTATGGACCCATTTGCAGCCAATTGGAACAATTCCCTATGATGGGTCCACCAAGGTCCATATCTTGTTGGAGTACATAGAGTCCATCTCAACCTGCATTGCTTCTTGCCACTTCTCCGAGTCGATGTCAGACATCGTCTCTCCATAGATTCTTGGATCATTATCTAAGGGGGGTCTCTCTTCTTGTTCTCTAACAAGTTGTACCTCTTAGGTACACTTGAGACCCTTTCGGATCTTCAAAAATGTTGTGCCTCGGAGGGCCCAGTATTAGTTGGTATGTTATCTATTGTGACAATTAGGGTGTTATGTAGTTCTTGAATTTCTTCAAGTTCCATGACTTTGCCATTTTTCTCTAAAAGAAATTCTTCTTTAATGAAGGTAGCATTTCTTTTATAAATACCCTTTGTTCCGAGATGTCACAGAAATAGTATCCAATAGACTCATTTGGATACCCTACGAACTTGCATAAGCTAGATCTCATATCCGACTTATCTCCTATTTGCTGCTTCACATAAGCAACACAACTCCATACCCTAAGGTATTTGTTGGAAAGTGTCTTTTCATACCACATCTCATATGGTATTTTGGGCACGACTTTAGATGGCACCCTATTTAATAGGTATGTATAGCCCCAAAATGAAAGAGACAATGTAATGAAACTCATCATAAATTGAACCATGTCCAACAAGGTTCGATTCATCCATTCCGCAACTCTGTTGAGTTGTGGAGTAGCAGGAGGAGTCTACTGTGAGAGAATCTCATTCTGTTTTAGATAATCTAAAAACTTTGTGTTTAAGTATTCACTTCATCGATTAGATCGAAAAGTCTTTATACTTAACTTTGGTTTTGAATTCTTTGAACTTTTCAAATACTTCAGACTTGTACTTTAAAATGTATACATAACCATACCTAGAGAAATTATCAATAAAGGTTAAGAAGTAGTTATAGTTCTCACGAGCACTAACACTTAGTGGTCCACATACATCTGTATAGATCAAATCTAATAGATGCTTGACTCGCTCCATTTGGTCATCTTTCTTTTGAGGTAGGATTCACATGCTGGCAGTTCTTGCTCATTCTTTAGATTAAGCAATTGCGCCAATATGTTAATCATTTTCTCAGAAATATGTCTTAATCTTGCGTGCCATAGGCTCATGGAATTATGATTATCTAATTTATTTTATTTTGTTGAATTGTGAACATGCGGTTATGAGGAGTAAAAGCATATAAATAATTTGTCAAAGAACCAGAATAGATAAAATTAGAACGTTTAAAAATGTAACAATTTTCATTCTCAATGGTAAATCTAAAATCTTCTCTATCCAAAATTGGAATAGAGATAATGTTCTTAATAATATCCGAAATAAAAAGATAATTATTTAAAACTATTACACAACCATTCTCTAAAGCTAGATTAACAGTCCCTATAGCTAATGCAAAAACTCTTGCTCCGTTCCCCATCCTAAGGACCGTCTCTCCTCCATCCAACTTTCTACTTCTTGTCATCATCTGCAAATCATTGCAGATATGTGAGTCACAATAGATATCTAATACCCAAGAAGTATTGTTAATAGACAAGTTAACTTCAACAAAATATATACCTGAACTCTTCAGGCTTGCAAGATACTTCTTGCAATTCCTCTTCCAGTGTCCTGGTTTGTAAAAGTAATAGCACTAGTCATTGGCTTAAGAAAAAACTTTCTTTCCACCACCCTTAGCCTTCAACTTGTTGGTTTAGAGAAACCTTTTCTTTCTTCTTTCATTTCTTGGGCTTTTTAGTCGTTGATCCAGAAGAAGATCCAACAAGTAGAATCGGTTTGTCATTTTTTATGGTAAACTTAGCCATCTTTAACATGTTCACAAGCTCAGTGAGACTAATCTCCATGTTGTGCATGTTAAAGTTGACAAAAAAGGTGTCAAATGATGAAGGCAGAGATTGCAGCAAAAGGTCCGTATATAGTTTGTTCTCCATAACAACTTTAAGGGACACCAACCTTTCAATGAGGGCTATCATCTTCAATCCATGATTATGGACTGAAGAGCCCTCAGTCATACGACATCTGAAAAGTTCTTTTGAGATCTGATATCTCGTATGTCGAGTTCGTACCATACAATTCTTGTAGATGAAGGATGTTCCCATAAGTAGTATCTTGATCCTCATTTTACATCTGCAGTTCATTTGACATCAATGCCAGCATGTAGCATCAATCCTGTAGATTGTCATCAACATGATATAGGTAATCTGCATAAGCCTCTAAAATAATATCCTCCGGAGGAATCGAATGAGGCGCAATGTCAAGGACAAATGCCCCCTTCTCCGACTAAAGAACTATCTTTAGATTTCTTAGTCAATCGACAAAGTTAGGTCTAATTAATTTATTTTGTTCAAGGATTGTTGCAAGTGGATTCTTTGCCATTTTAGTAAAATAATCTACAAAACATGCACGAAGCAGAAAATGAGTAAACTATGGAAAAAATATATTCATTTAATATAAGGTCTTTAATACTAAATGTCTCCCATTATTTTCTTTAAATTCTATCACTCCTAATGGAATTTTGGGAAATTAAATTTCCTAGTAAGCTTGAGGTCTAATGAAAATATTTCACACCCTAAATTTATGAGCTCATAAAATATTTCTATTGGTAGTGATCTCTTTGACGATTGTATCGCTATATAATCTTCAAGTTTGTTTTGTCTCACCTCTTCCATAAACTCTAATTTTATAAGCCCATATGGTACTAAGTGTCAAACAATATCCATCAACACATTCGTGTAAATAGAACATCAAGATGTCCCATGGGCCAACATAATGATAATTCCATCCCACAAATCTCAATGCTTGGTAGAAATTACAACTTTCCAATACAAGACCACTCCATGACTCATGGCTAGTGATCAAGTGCGGTAATGGTCGTAATGTCTCTATCTTTGATGGTAGGTATGGAACGATATGTTCTACCTAACTTGCCCATTTTTGTTTGAAATTGAATTTTCTAAAAATTCTTTTACTTAATTTCAGTAAATTAAGTGGAGTTTATATTTTATTCAATACCTCATCATAATATAAATTAGGTTGGTTATTTAATGCATGACATCATAATATCATTGCGCAGGCATAAAAGCATGAAGTAAAATTCTAAGCATACATTTAATACATACTTAAATAAATGGATGATCATGAACCAGTCCTATACGGTCCATTTGAGCAAAAAATGGACCTAAGATTAGTCTAAAAGAAATAAAATAGAATATAACTTATTTTATTACATAATTGTATCCCATACAAATATGGGTCTTCTTTGGAACCTCATTCTTAATTCTCTTTCGTCTTCCAAAGAAAAAGAAAAATCTCACTATTTATTCTACTCTCTTTGCAGAAAATTAAATAACTTATATAGATGGAATAGGAAGCTCGTAGACCCCATTTTAAAACCCAAAAATATTAAACAAAACTAATCACATTAGTCCAATGGCTTATGATCATCCCATACATGCTCATAATTAACATCTTTCCATGCAATTA
>JAGSPU010000648.1:0-28945 GCA_019321725.1 Paulownia fortunei | reverse complement strand
TGCTAGTTAATTTATAATAGATATAATGTTTTATGTTTTTATCGAAAAGAGTGCTTTAAGGAATTGTATGATTAAAGTGTGGATTTAAAATTTATGTGATAGATGGTTTGTTAGTTACTAAAGTGGCCAACTATTATGTCTATCAAATTACATAATAACTATTATTTAATTTGATATCTATATTATGAATAATTTATTAGTCACCAAAGTGGTCAAATTGAAAAGTTTTAACAGATGTCGAATTAAATAATATTCAATTATCCATGATCATGTGATGCTATTATGAAATGACATGATGATATATGATTTTATGGGTATATTAAAGTTCATTGACTATAGAATATTTAAGGATTGCCCAAAGGTTGATCAGTTATTTTATAGTCATGAGCATGATCGTAGTTCATTGATATATTTAATTAGATATATTTAGTATATCCAAAAATAGCAAACATGTCTAATTAGAGTATATTTAATTACTAATTATGTAAAATTAAATTCTACCATCAATTGCATTTATGTAGTACATTTTTGGATCACCCAAAGGAGAACTTCAATGTACATTTATTATCTTCATAAATGTTAATGTCTGAATTTGTGTTATGTGTTTAAGTTAAACTCAAAGCATTAATGTATGAGTAATTTATGTACTTTACGACACATATTTCTACTTCTCTTCATTTGCAAGCCTCATCTTTTATGAAGTTCAATGGCCTTAATTTTTCTAAATGGTTCGAACAAGTCCAGTTTTACCTAGGTGTTCTGGATCTTGATTTGACACTCATGACTGATTAGCCCGCTGCTATTAATGATTCTAGCAATATTGAACAAAAACCTTTTCATAAGTCTTGGGAAAGATCTAACACACTAAGTCTTATACTTATAGGGATGGCAACAACAGATAATATTAGGTTAATGACTCCCAAAACTGATAGTACTAAGGAATTTATGAAGTTTGTAGAAGATTATTCTCAGTCAGATTTTGCTGATAAGTTAGTTGATGGGACACTAATAGGTAAGTTAACCACAATGAAGTTTGATAGTTCTTGTGCAATGTGTAACATGTCACTGAGATGATAAATATAGAAGTAAGATTGGGATCCATGGGATTGAAAGTAAGTGATAATTTGCTTGAGTAGTTTATTGTTAACTCCTTACCTCTTGCATACAGTCCATTCCAAATTAATTACAATACTGTAAAAGATAAGTAGAATGTGACTGAATTACAAAGTATGCTTATTCAAAGGAGGTAAGACTTAAGAAGTAAGATTCTCACTCAATTAATCTCATGGGTCAATTAGGAGCTAAAAAGAAACCAGTAAAGAAAAATGGAAGGGTAATAAAGGACCACTAAAGATTAATAAGTCATTTGCCCAAATTCACAAAAAGGAATGAAAGAATGATATGTGTCATTTTTGCAAAAATCATGGACACTATCAGAAAAATTACCTGAAACATAAGGTATGGTTCGAAAAGAAAGGTAAGCCTAGTGCTTTTCGTATGTTTCGAATCAAACTTGGCAAAAGATACTTATAATGCAGGGATTCCTTACAACCCAAACCATAACCCCAAACGAAAATTTTCATGGGGAATAAAGTCAAAGCTCCAGTTGAAGCCCTCAGAACATATTATTTAATTTTAGACACTGGACATCATTTAGATATTTCTCAAACACTTTATATTCCTTCTGTTTCTCATAATTTAGTTTCTTTGTCTAAACTGCATATAGTTGGAAACTCTTTTATGTTTGGAAATGGATGTTTTAGTTTGTTAAACCATAATAGTTTAATTGGTTTGGGTATTCTTTATGATGGTTTATACAAATTAAAGTTTGATAATCTTTTTATTGAAACTTTGTAGACCTTGCATTATAATGTTGACACTAAACGTGGTTTAGTGGATGAAAGTTCTGCTTACTTGTGGCATAAATGTTTAGGTCATATATCCAAAAAAATAATACAAATATTAATAGATAATGAAATCCTTCCTGATTTGGATTTTACTAATTTTGGTATTTGTATGGATTGTATTAAGGAAAAACATACAAAACACATAATTAAGAAACAACCACAAGAAGTACACAACTCTTTAAACTTATACACATTGATATATGTGGACCTTTTGATATTCCATCTTTTAATGGAGAAAATTACTTTATCACATTTATTGATGATTTTTCACATTATGATTTTGTCTATTTGTTGCATGAGAAATCTCAATCAGTAGATGCCTTGGAGGTGTTTATTAATGAGATTGAGAGATAATTAAACAAAAAGGTAAAAATTATCAGGTCTCATAGAAGTGGTGAGTATTATGGAAAATATGATGAAAATGGATAATGTTTAGATCCATATGCTAAGTTTCTTAAAAAGCATAGTATACATGCTTAATACACAATACTAGGTATGCCGTAACAATATGGTGTTGCAGAACGGTGTAACCTTACTTTAATAGATATGGTTAGAAGTGTTAAATAATTCTTCTTTACTCTTACATTATGGATGCATGCTTTGAAAACCGCTATATATGTATTAAATAGGTTTCTAGAAAGGCAGTTCCAAAGACACCTTTAAACTATAGACAGTAAGAAAACCTAGTTTAAGACACCTGCATCTTTGGGGTTGCCCGATGGAAGTAAGAACTAATAATTCACATGGAAAGAAACTGGATTCAAGAACAACTAGTGGTTTTTTCATTGGTTATCTAAGAAAATTGAAAGGGCATAGATTTTATCGTCCTAGCCATAGTATAAGAATTGTTGAAATTGGAAATGCTAGATTTATTTAAAATGGTGATATTTGTGGGAGTGTGGAACCACGAAAAGTAGAAATTCAAGAAGTTAGGGTGAAGATTTCTTTACCTAAATTTTTTTCTCATATTATTGTTCCTAAAACTGTTGAAACGTTTACGAACTTACAAGAATAATAAATAAATGATCAAACTCCCAATAATAAAATTGTTGCCAATGAATCTATAGTGATGAACCACATCAAATAGCATTAAGAAGGTCTAAAAGGCAAATAAGACCTGCTATTTTTGATGATTATATGGTTGATCTACAAGAGTTATATTTGACGTAGGAATTAATGATGATTCATTTTTTTTCACAAGCTATGGAAAGTGCTAATTCTACTAATTAGTTAAATGCCTTGAAAGAAGAGTTGAAATCAATAACTCATAATGAAATCTAGGATCTTGTGAAATTGCCAGAAAATTGTAAAACATTTGGGGGCTAAGTGGGTCTTTAAGACTAAACCCAACTCTAATAGCACTATCGAGCGACATAAGATACCAATTCTAACAATCCCCCACACGAATGAAATTAATACATATGCAGACGCTGAAGAGAGTCCATGCAAAAAAACTATTGCATCAGGTGAGGTAACTTGTGGATTTGAACCTTCTTTAGTAGAATACTATCGAATTTACTAAGCTGTTCAGCGACGCAATGTCTTGAATTGTTCAACTGTTTGTGTAAACCCAAAGTATCTACACAATAATTTTTTCTAATACTTTTAGTTCTCACGGTTGTGTTTGTTTTGGCCCTGGACAATATCTTGAATTCATAAGTGTTTCATTGAAGCGACCATTCTTCTCACAAGTGATCACCTATTCAGAGTATCCTGCTATACTCTACTTTATAGTATAGGAATTATTAAAAGTATATAATTTAACCTCACTACATGCAGCAGGTAGCACATAACTATCATAGGAATGAGAGGAAAATTACTCCCAAGTGCTTGTTTGAATCTTCATAACTTAGTTGTCCTATTGAACCAAGATCTTGGGATCTCCAATCAACAAGGTTGGGTTACCGCTATGAAAATTCTTTACTTTATAGGTTTTAGGCCCATTCCCCTTGATAAGTAGTATACTTGATCTTTACCTAAACCTTTAGTTAATGGATCCGCTAGGTTTTTCTTTGATTTCACGTAATCAATGGAAATAACTCCATTTGAGATCAACTGCCTTATGGTATTATATCTTCGACGTATATGTCGAGACTTACCATTGCACATACTACTTTGTGCCCTTCCAATAGCTGACTGGCTATCAAAATATATCATAATTGCAGGCACTAGCTTAAGCCAATAAGGAATATCCTCTAAGAAATTACGAAGTCATTCTGCTTCTTCTCCAACTTTATCTAAAGGTATAAACTCTGATTCCATTATGGATTGAACTATACAAATTTGTTTAGAGGATTTCCATGACATAGCTCCATCACTAATGGTAAAAACATAACCACTAGTGGACTTTGAGTCTTTTATGTCAGATATCCAATTTGCATCATTGTACCCTTCTAGTACAACTGAATATCTAGTATAATGTAATCCATAATTTAAGGCGAATCTTAAGTATTTGAGAACCCTTATCAATGCTTTCAATGGTCATTGCTTAGATTACTTGTAAACTTACTCAACTTGTTGACTGAGTAAGCAATATCCAGACGTATGCAGTTTATGATGTACATCAAACTGCTAATTATTCGAGAATATTCTAACTGTGATACGGGCTTACCATGGTTCTTAGCTAAATACAAACTTAAGTCCACTGGTATTTTTACTGAGAAAATATCATACGTATTAAACTTTCTAAATATTGTCTCAACATAATGAGACTGCGATAAAATAAGTCTCTTAGATGTCTTATTGATCTTAATTCCCAAAATGATATCTACTAAGCCCATATCTTTCATATCAAAATGTTTCTTTAACATTTCTTAGTATTCATGATTATATCATGACTACTACCTTTAATTAATATGTCGCCTACATATAGACAAATAATGACATAAGTGTTTGATGTGTCTTTTATATATACGTATTTGTCATCTTTATTTATTTTGAAGCTATTTGACATCATTATTTTGTCAAATTTCTTGTGCCATTATTTTGGTGCTTGTTTAAGTCCATATAATGACTTAATTAGTTTACACACCTTTTTCTCTTGACCGGGAGCAACAAACTCTTTGGGTTATTCCATGTAATTTCTTCTTCTAATTCACTATTTAGAAAGACTATTTTCACATCCATTTGATGTATCTCAAGGTTATACAATGTTGCAATTGTAATGAGTGCTCTAATAGATGTGATTCTTGTCACCGGTGAATTTATGTCAAAGAAGTCAAGGCCTTCATTTTGTTTGAACCCTTTAGCTACTAATCTTGCCTTGTACTTATCAATAGATCCATCAGCCTTGTATTTTCTTTTAAGGATCCATTTACATCCTAAAGGCTTACTTCCCGGTGGGAGATCAACCAACTCCAAGTATGATTTTGCATAATAGATTATATTTCACTATTAATAGCTTTTTTCCAGAATGGAGCTTCTGGACTAGATAATGTTTCACTAATTATCCTTGGTTCATTTTCTAACATGTAAGTTAAAAAATCTGGACCAAATGTTTTAGCTATTTTGGTCTTTTTACTACATCTTCATCACTTTGATGATTACCATTTGTAGTTTCATAAGTTCTTTTATGAGAACCATCTTCTTTCCTTTCTTGGCAAGGAAAGATATCTTCAAAAAATATAGCATTTCTTGATTTTATAATTGTACCTTCATGTATATCGGAATTGCTAATTTGTGCACAAGAAATCAATATGCACTACTGTTATTTTCATATCCAATGAAAATGCAATCGATTGTCTTACGCCCGATTTTAATTTATTTTAGTTTGGGTATTTCTACCTTAACCATACACCCCAACACTTTAAGATATTTGTAGGAAGGCTTACGACCTTTCCATAACTCATAAGGAGTTTTATTCTTACTCTTGTGTGGTATTTTATTAATAATGTGGTTTGCTGAGAGGACAACTTCCCCTCATAAATTCTGAGGTACATAGTATTCATCATATCCTTAAGAGTACAGTTTGCATTCAGCAACACAGTTTGATTGGGATGAGTAAAGAGCTATAGTTTGATGAATAATGCCAAATTCTAAGCAATTTTTTTTAAAAGGAGCTACATATTCTCCCATTTGTCACTACGAATAATTTTTATTCATTTTCTAAGTTGATTTACCTCATTCTTGTAGTTTTTAAAAGCTTCTAAGGCCTCATCTTTACTTTTCAAAAGATACACATAATAATATATTGTGCAATCATCAATAAAAGTAATGAAATACTTTTTCCCACCTCTATATTGCATAAATTTTAAGTCACATATATCACTGTGAATTAGTTCTAGAGGTGGTGTACTTCTTTCCACCGAATAGAATGGTGCTTTGGCTATTTTTACTTCAACACAAATTTCACACTTATGTTGTGAATCAAACTTAAATGAAGGAAGTAAATTTAAATTTACTAATCTTCGCAAAGTGTTAAAATTAGCATGTCTTAATTTAACATGCCATGGATTGAACATTCAATCAAGTAAAAAGAAGATTAACTTTATTGCTTTCAATGTTATGGAGTACATTCATTACATTCATCTTGAACAATCCTATTTTAAAGTACCCATTTCCTATGAACTGTCCATTTTTAGTAAGTACAAACTTTTCAGACTCAAACATTAGTTTCAAACCAACTTTAACCAATAAAGAGCCAGATACCAAGTTCTTGCAAAATGTCTGGGACATGTAGCACATCAAAAGGGTTAGCTCTTTGCCTGAGGTCATCTTCAGCAACACTTTGCCTAGACCAACAATGTGGGAAATTATAGAGTTTCCCATATACAACTTTCTTCCATTGATTAGAATATAAGATGAAAACATCTCTTTGTCAGAGCAGATGTAGCGTGTTGCACCTGTATCGACCCTTCACTCTCTTGGGTTATCCATCAAGTTGGCTTCAAACACAACAACTGATAGGTCCAGCTCTATCATATCCATTTGTACTGTCTTGTCCTTGGTCACATGCACCTGGTTCTGTTTGCCTTTCTTAGGAAGTCGACAATCCTTGCTTTGTAGTTCGGCTTGCTACAGTTGTAGCAGTTTCCTTAAATTTCTTTGCCTTCCTCTATTTCGGTCATTTACCCTGGTGCTTTCTTTTCTTGCTAGTATTTGGTTCCACCAAGTTTGCCATAGCTTCCATAGGCAGCTTACCAGATTTAATTTCAGATTTTTGATTATCTTCTTCAATCCGCAATCTGACAATCAAATCCTCAGGTCCCATATCATTTCGCTTATGCTTCAGGTAGTTCTTAAAGTTCTTCCATAGAGGTGGCAGCTTCTTAATGATGGTAGCTACCTGAAAAGACTCACGGAGCTGTATGTCTTCAACATGTATGCCATGCAAGATTAATTGCAACTTTTGGACTTGAGTCATGATAGCTTTGGAATCCACCATCTTAAAGTCTAAGAATTTACCGATGATGAATTTCTTCAGGCCATTATCTTCCATTTTGTACTTCTTCTCGAGTGATTCCCACAATCGCTTAGTTGTCTTCACTGAACTATACATGTTATACAGTGTATTGTCTAGTCTATTTAGGATATAGTTCCTACACAGGAAGTTACTGTAACCCCATGCATCGAACACCCCTCTCTTTTGAGGATCTCGTTCCTCATCCCCTACAGTGGGGGCATTTTCCCTTAAGAACCTTGCTAGGTTCAAGGTCGTAAGGTAGAACAACATCTTTTGTTGCTACCTTTTGAAGTCAGTTTTGGTGAACTTCTCTGATTTCTCTCCACGAGCTGGAGTTGGTAAAGTAGGTATTGCTGACGCTGAAGCCATTTTGAACTACACAAAAAATTTCATCTTAAGTTGTTAGGAATTAAGATAGGTGTAATATCGAAATGGCTAAAATATTTCTGGAAAAATAACAGCTATAGTCGAGGTAAGAGTTAAACTTTTTTTTCTTAAGATGAAATTGCCCTGCACTTGGTACTTACGGGATATGGTAATTGTCTCTCAAGATACAACGACTTACTTCTTGTGATAGTAGCACTACAAATCACAATAACTTTCGAACTACAAAAATATTATAAAACTCTCTTGGACTTGAGAGAAATATAAGAAGAGAATGAATGGGATGAAAATGATGACTTCTGGGGGTCTATTTATAGATTTTGAAAAGTTAAGGTGCCGATTCGTGAGTGGATGCAATTTTCGGTCCGGATCAATATGAGTCATATGATTACATCCCTCTGTGAGGATCCACACCCTTATAGTGGTGAACCCTTTGTCAAGTATCAATCTCAACCGGATGATCACATCTCTCTATGAAGATCCACACCCTTATGGTAGGCTCTTGCCAACCGAACAGACATGTTAGCGATTTAGTCTACTCACAGCCTTTGGACGTGCCTTGTCAGCAGTTGTGTGTCTGGTCACGTCCATTCAGCCTGCAACCATATGTTGTCATGCCACACATGCGCCAATCGGATTAATCTACCATATCAACAAACATTAGCCATGTCACTAAGCCACACCGAGCTATTTTGGCTTAATTTCTGAAAAATTTAAGGCCTCTCAACTCCTTGCAACGTGATTGCATCTCTCTACGAAGCTCCACACCCTTACGGTGAGCTCTTGCCAACTGAACTAACATGTTAGTGATTCGGTCCACTCATATCCTTTGGACGCACCTTATCAGCAGTTGTGTGCCCGGTCATGTCCATTCAACCTCCAACCACACATTGTCATGTCATGCATACACCAATCAGATCTCTCTGTGACCACATCCTTACGGTGAGCCCTTGCCAACCGAATGGACATGTCAGCGATTTGGTCTACTCACAACCTTTGGACACGCCTTGTCAGCAATTATGTGTCTGATCACGTCAATTCAGCCTCCAACTGCATGTTGTTATGCCATGAATACGCTAATCGAATGAATCCACCACATCAACAAATATTAGCCACGTCACTTAGCCACACTGAGCCATTTTGGTTCAATTTCAAAAAAAAATAAGGCTCCTCAGCTCCTCGCTATGCGATCGCATCTCTCTGTTAAGGTCCATAGCTTACGGTGAGCCCTTGCCAATTGAATGAACATGTCAGCGATTAGATTCACTCACAGCTTTTGGACGTGCCTTATCAGCAATTGTGTGTCTAATCATGTCCATTCAGTCTCCAACTGCACGTTGTCATGCCATATGTACGCCAATTAGATGAATCTGCCACATCAACAAACATTAGCCACGTCACTGCCACACCGAGCCATTTTAGTTCAATTTCTAAAAAATTTAAGTCCCCTTATCTCCTCGCGATGATGCGTAAGTGCGAAGTACAAAGTGTGTCTCTAAAGCGCCTAATGCGACCTTTGCGACTGCACGCGTGCGGGCTCAAATTGTTCTATGCACCATCCTTGTAGCTCCTTGAGCTAGCTAAAACTAGCCAAAAGACCACTATAGTGCACCATAAAAGAGCTTCATTTGATTAGTTCTTACTAAAGTGAGATTCTATATATGTAAGACAAAGTTGCTCTATTTTTTCAATGTGGGATTTTGACTTTTCACATTCCCAACTTTCCATATTCAACTATTTATTCAAGTTGATTACTTTATCTATTAATTTCTCATTCACCCGAAATTGGTTTTGAGAAATCAATTAGAGTAAACTTATCTACTCACGGCGTAGATTATGTAAAATCAACTTATATCTATTTTTATAAAATAGAATCCACTTAAATTATTAGTCAATATTGGGTTAGAACCCAATTTTCAATACCAATTTCTAAGAGTAAATTCTACTATAAGTACAAAGCACATCAAACTGCCCCTGACAAAAAAACAAAAAAACAGCATTTTATTATTTTATTATAGTATATGAATTATTTTCTGCTAGCAAAAATAATTTGCAAAGAAGTCCATGGAAAGAAACTGAAGAATACCCCTTAGTGAATGACCACATACAATTTTCTTTTTTTTTTAATTTAAAAAAAAACCTATAATGATTTTAAGTTCCAAGAACAAAATCAAGATTCTTGAAACTCACAATAACATAATCAAACCCCTCTAAACTTTAGATGATAAAAAAAAAGAAAAACTAGACAAAAATAATCAAGAACATAGTAAAATTAGTGGAATAGAAATTAGGAGCTGCTTAAGACGTGAAATGAGGTGCGACTCAGACATGGAGGAGCAATAGCCATGGCAACGACCATGGCAAGATTAGATTTTTCTTTCTTTTTTTTCCCTGTATTTTGTGTATGTTGTTATTCTCTGGGTACCATATTAAATGGAGATAATTCAATAGCTATGTATGTACTCCTATTTTATGAAAGTTTGTTGTTTTTCCAGAGAATTCTCTTTATAAAAATATTAGGATTTTCATATGTGATGTGGAAAGTCTTCGGTTTTCGAAAGTCAACCCCTACTCCTGAATAAATTTTAGTGTAGAAAAGTTATCTAAAAGTAGGTTCTGAAAAGGCTATGGCTTGTTTGCATCCTCATATATTATAAATGCTTACTTTTGAGTTTCCATAAGCATTTTAAAATGGGGTGAAGTGAAGGGATTCTTTATTAACGGGGCCTCCAAGTATGTCATATTCCTTGTCTTCTCTCGCATATTCTTTCTTGCTAGTCAAAACTTCTCATAGGTGCTAGGTAAAAAAAATTCCTTGGGCACTTTTGTCGAACGCGTGATGGGTGCACACGTCATAGCTGACAATGGAGGCGATGGTGCAGCGCATTGATGGTGGTAGCAGGTCGAGCCCATGGGTCAACCTACGTCTCTCCTGGCGCAGGTCGAGCTCAAGAAAGTCTATGGATTTGATGGATTTTAGTATTGAGAATGTATTATCTCTATGCGACTTAATGATTGAGTTTAGACATTATTATGTTTATATTTAGGGATATTCCTTAGATTTATTATTATTAGTTTTGATCAAGTGGATTTTTGATTAAAAAATACATTCACATTTATTTAAAGGCAACTACATCAATCTACTCAAGAACAATTTTTTTGGGGGATATTGAATTACCAACATCGCCATAAATTTTATCTCAGAAAATAATAGATAATAATACAATAAACACTCATTTTCCAAGAGCACCCAAATGTTAATTTTCATTCATTCGCAACATATAACAATTCATATCGCATCAACTGAATTTAAATTGCACCACAAAATAAGGTATAAGAATTTTGACCCATAAAAATATTTTTACATGCATCGTAATCACAAAAAATAATTTAATTAATTTTCTTCCGACCAACTATAAAGAAGGTGAATTTTTTTTGGTTTAAATGAAAGTAAGACACATCATGAATCTATCAAAAAAATCATATTATTCTGCCCATTTGGTAGATGTTTAAGCTTCTTCTATAGTATAAAAACAACTTTTAATGCTACAAAGTACTAGTGCCTCAATAGTGGAATGAATCTCCACCACGGAGAAAACTTGTGTTCGAATCAAGTTCGACGCTCCTCTTCTATTTTAGTAGCACAGGGTATAGCCAAACGCTCCTTGGCACACATGGAATCCAGCGTGCATCAATAGACACCACTCAAGCTCCAAATGGCAGTCAACCACATCAGTGAAATCGAGCAACTTCTCCAGTACCGGCAGACCAATTTCTAACGATAGTTATTTTTTCGGTAAAAAATTAAATTTTCAATCAAAAACTTAAAAAAATCATATATCACTCATTGTAAGTCTGTCTTTGAAAATTTTTATATCGTTTCGAACTTTTTTTACGCTCTACAAATAGTGTAAAAATTTTATAACAAATATAACAAAGTTAGGTTTGATTTTGAGCCCAAAGAAAATGAGTCTCAAATTGAAATTTAATTTTTCTCTCAAACTTCTCATCTATTTTTAACCAAAATTTAACCATGTGATCTACACATTAAGTATACTTTCATGGCCAAATTTTATGCTTAAAAAAATATTTATCCAATTTTTTTTTAAATATGTATTCGTAAATTGATCATACGAAACAATGAGAATGAGCCTTATTAGCTCTGATACCATTATTAGAAAATTAATAGTTCATACTGATATTCGCATAAAAACAAGTATTCAATATGAAACACATAAATAGAGAGTGGATTAGGTATACCTATATGCAACAGAATTATTGATCCACACATCTCGATCAAGTTCGTCTACAAACCTCACTTTTATCGAACCACAAACAAGTTCATAATAAATGTATCCATTTCTTGAAATTAACCATGAACATGCCTTATCTCACAGTGGTGGGTAGCTACTAGAGTTATCCACTCAATTACACACCTCAAATCCTTGAAGTTCAATAGTCATACTCCAAAAAAAGATGTAGAGAGAAAACAATATAGAGAAAAATATGAAGAGAACAATTTTTAAGAGATTACATTCATTTGCTTGTTCCATTAGGGTAGAGATTTGACAAATATTGAAATCTATCCTCTTCCTACACAAAAAGAATTAAGTCTAATTAGGAAACTAAATTTTACTCAAATTGTAAAATTAAAATCCATACTGAACATAAATACTAATTGGGATTATGAATCCAAAATTCAACCTAATTTTCAACAAATTAAAACACCAAAATTTAAGTAAACCACGTATTCAACCACAAGTCAATCATTCAATTATTATAATGCTATTTCAAATAGATATTTGGTGACGCATTATTATATATAAAAATTAATATTATTGGTACTTGATGGGGCATAACCTAGGCCTAACAAAAGAAGGTCCATTTACGAATGATTCAATTTAAAGTGAACTATCCCTATGGGTCTCATGGGCTTGAGCCTATTAGGAGACGCTATAAATACCCCTTCATCCATTTGTGATCGGTTATTGCAGGCCTACCAAATTTAAACCTTACTCTTCAATAATTTTATAATGAGTATAGAGCGAGTAAGGGTCGATCCTATGAGGATCAAGGCTAACGAATTTACTATTGACTCACTAAGAAATTTAACCTCAAAATTGCAAACCTAAAGCTAAAATTCAATAAGTAACTCTAGAAATAAACAACAAATGATTTGGGGGGAGGGGATTGAATTGAGTAACTACGTCGTAGAAATTAAAATTAATTAAAATATAAAGCAATCAAAATCAAAACAACAAGCAACAATCGATTAAAGTAGGTTGAGGTTTCATTCGCCACCACTAGATAATGGGTTGTAATTTCATATCAATATTATTAACAACTTGTCATTGAAATTATTAATCGTAGGTAATAACAAGTTCTACCCCAATCTTTTCTTAATTACTCGTTAGGTAGAATAAGCTCTCTACCTAATTCCCAACCCACCAAACAACCGAGAATAAGCTCTCTAAATTTAATTCAGTGGATGCATTAAAATAAGAAAGATAGATTGATCTAAACAACAACCACACAAGCTCGGGTCATTCAACTTAGGTTATGTTTTTCATTGCAATTAAAAAAAATTGCATAATCATTAATCACAATTTACTACAAATGATTAGAAATTCAAGACAATTACGGATCCAAAATCTCTAATCTAGTTTTAGGGAGTTCTGAAATCCAATTTGGTTGCGGACCCAACCAAAGCAAGAAAATACCCATTAAGAAATTAAGCATAGAAAAACATAAACAACTTCAATTGGAAAGTTGATCAATAATATCAAAAAATTAATTATAAGAACCCATGAATAGGGCTTTGAAATCGCCCTCAACCAAGAAGGAAGTCTAGCCTAACATAATAAAAAGTGACTAGAAAATTAAAACTAACAATATTGGGAGCCAAGAAACTTATTGATTGAAGAAGATAGTTGAGGCTGATAGTGGATTATGTATGTCTCTTCCTCCAAGTCTCTTCCACTTCATCTTCCTCGATGCCTAAGACCCCAAGATTACTTCCAAAAGGTGTGTATGAATTCTAGAGAATGAGTGTGTCCATGGTTTAAGCTCCCCTCCTAATTTTAAAGATGAATGACCTTTGAAAACCTTCCACTTTTCTTAGATTTTTCAAAAAAATCTTCCAAAAGAAACCTGAAATTCTTTTCCTTTTCTTAGTTTTTTCCCTTTTTCTCTCTCATTTTCCTCCATGTTTTTGGGCCAAAAAAGCCCCAAATCTATCTTGGAATATGCCTTTTAATGTCCTCCAAAAAGAAGTTTCAAAATTGGACTTAATGTGATACCCGAACCTCTCACATCTCACTTGGCCAATGTGATTCATGCATTACATACTACTTATATGCTAATTTGCATTAACATTTACATGGCATCTTATATAGCATTCTTAATCATTAGATTTCTAATGCTATCACGTGATATAAGTTGTTGAGATCTTATAATCTAATTAAGAAATTCTATATTTAAATAAGAAAAAGAATAGATTGGTCGATATATTGGATATTCATAGGTTATATGTTATAATTTTGGAAGTGTTAAATGTGTTACTAGTAAGTTTATATGATTTGATTTAATTAGATCGAGGTATTTTAAAAGTATACATCTATGGATTAACATACTTGGGATATTGGATATGATATAATGTGATTTAAGTGTCATAATACAAGGTCCATATGTGCATATGATTTTAGAAATGCAAACTAGACAATCATTTAAGAATCGAATGTCAATCGGTTAGGAGATCGAATGAACGGACATAGGAATTACCTATGGGAATGAATGGTGACTAAGATAGGTTGCAACCAAATAAGAATATGTGAGACACACAAGATTAGGGCTTCAAGATAAGGGAGAAAATCAGATTATACCATTACATGCCACCTCAACCTTTGCAAACCCTTCACCCTTAAGCCACGACCAGACCTTCATTTCAGCCATTTTCATCTTCCAAACACACACCTTAAGGTATTCAAGTGCTCCAAATTGATTCCAAGTTGAAATAAAAGCAAGAAAAGTAAAGGAGAAATGATTACCATCAAGTTTAACCTCAAAATCTGCATAGGTAACACTTATCTACGGTTTTCCCTTTGGTTTTGAGATTATTCTGAATGGTTTTATTGTTTACTAAGATTTCAATATCTCTTATAAAAGTGTTAGGAAGTTTTTAGTTAGACTTGGGTGCACAAAGAAAGGGTTTTTGATGACAAACACTTAATAGGAAATACTTGTGACAGAAACTGTCACCTTACTATTTTTTTGTGTTTTAGGCTTCAAAAGTGTATGGTATGTTGAATAAAACCTATACTTATCATCATATATATATTTATATATGGGTTAAGAGTATTGTAATAAATTTTCATCGGTTAGAAATTGAAATAGGGCATGATATTGAAGAGATGCTCAAAACTATCACCATCGAATTTTAGATTCTGTCCTATGTGAATTGAACTAGTTTTACAGTATTAAATCCATTATTTTTGCCAAGGATATGACCTGGTTGTCTCTTTTTATACGTTATATAAGTGTGGTGAAAATTTGGGAGTGATTGAATATACTTAAGGGTGCCAAAACCATTAATGTCATGAAGTGCGTAAAATTGTCATGGTAGGAAAAATCTGTTTTAGTATGTTGTGAAAGGAGCTGAACTTGGGAAGCTATATCCGTGCGTTTTAGCCATTCTATAACATGGTTAATTTTTTTTTGATGTTAGATAAGTGTGATAAAAATTATGGAGTGAATGAATATGTCTAAGGGTGTCAAAATCATTATGCAAATTAATGTGGCAGCAAGAAAATGTGAAGTGGTGAATCTGTCCCATTTGGTTCATTAACATGTTCCAACATAGATGTGGTGCATTTGATCCCTAACATTTAGGAAAATATTGTAAGAGTTATAATACATCAATTAAGTAAGGTTAGTATACATTTGTAGTATGTGTGAATTATATGTAATATCATAAATCATATGTGCATAGTAGAGGGCTCTCCATTGAGCATACATACATGGGCATTGTCATTGGCACGTGCACGAGCATTGTGATAAATCTTGCATTGCACGGCATGATTCTGAGAAAGAAAAATGTTTTACTGACCACTACTAGTGCACCGAAGCATTCATGGATTTACATGGTTGTATGCATAGATTTGGAGGTTCGCGTGCATGGATTTACATGCGTACGAGTGTGCATGGATTTGCATGCTTTTATGATTATTGGCCATTGGATTATGGCGATGTGCGGAGCTCTTTTCCGGTGCATGAGATAGTAGCATTGGTCAGGAGCCCAAGAAAGAAATGATTTTGAGAGAAATGTTTTGATGCATGGAATTGCATTGTGGGCATAGCATTTTGAGATGCATGACTTGATATTGTGTATTATTCTTTAACATGCATAATCTTTACTTGTTGAGCGTTAGCTCATATAGTTTATACATTGTAGGTGATTCTGGTGATACTTGATATCATGGACTTACTGGGCAAGCTGTTGGGGTTCTTATAGGTTTTGAGGATCAGTGTACATGGATGACGACCTGTTGGGTTGTATTGCGGGCCTATTCTAATTTTTACATTCATTATTATTATGTAAATTGCTGACTATATATAAAGGGCTACAAGATGCAAAATGTCCTTACTTCTTCTGAAAGTAAAGGCTATTATTTTTATTTTTGAGTCTCTTGTATTATAATTTTGGGATGTCGTGTCCTATATAACTCTTGAAATTTGATAGTAAATCAGTTTGAGAATAACGTGACTGTGATGGGTGTTGTGTTTTTATATAAATGGTGATTTTTCTATATAAAGAGTTATATGTGTGAAAATACTATTTCTCAAAGTGCTACATTTGACAAAAGTAAATATATATATACACACATGCACACACATGTGATACATTGTCAAAATTATTGGTATACCAATATCTATATTTAGTGTTGGGGGGTGTTACACTTAAAAATCGTGTTTTCAATTTTTCATGAACCAGAGCCGTGGCTCCACACAATCTGTCTAATTGTCACCGTAGCTCTGATTTCAGAGGCCACGACGCCAAACATTTTGTCCTAGTGGGGAAGTTTCAGTGCACTTTTGACTTTTCAACTGAATTTTTCTCTTTGAAATCAATTGAACTGGAATAAGTTGCCAACATGAAAGTTGCATATCTATCACTTATATTTACAATTAGCTAAGAATCAGGTCAATAGGGCATTGGATCATAAAGTTATGCCCACAATATAAAAATTGCCATAGTGGCACCGTGTTAATAAAATTTTGCCCAAGAATACTTGTTTCAACTTCGTTTTGGCTCATTTTCGATCTTTTAATTTCCAAACTCCTATCACACACAAAACATTAATAAAAACCTAATATTAACAAAAACAAATCAAGGAATACATAGTGGAATTGATACAAAATATGTAAAAATATGCACTTATTAAATTCCCTCACACTGAAACTTTGCTCATCCTCGTGCAAACCTAAAACAAGACATAAATACAAACTAAGCTAATCCACTTTCGTAGGAAATCAAAATTGCATTTAGCATATGCAACAAGCCTTTAAATCCCTAGGTGGACCATAGAGGACTAGTTGTAGTCTCGTGAGGGCTTCTAGTGGTGATACCCATAAACACCTATGACACCTAACTTCCAACGATTAATTCTCAAAGAGAAACAAAGTAGTGTGGTAATGAAATCAAACAAGTATTGAATCTAATACTTAGTTATTTAAAAGTAAATACACTTCCACAATAATTATACTCAAGTGTGTGTGTGTGAATAGTCATTGTCAATAGTGATGAAACCATACATGATTCAAATAGGTGAATTCTCATAAAGCCTCACAAAAGCTATCACTCGGTCTCTAATGAAAGATTCGAACATCATAGGCTCCTCATTTGGCACATATGTCTACTACACCAAAGGCACTACATAAAATCAAAAGGTCTTAAACAATGGTTGTAATGGGGCCAAGGGGTAGTGTGTGGCATAAGAAAGAAAGGGATAAGATGCAACAAAGATTCTAAAAATTTCATAGAATGAGAGACATAAATCTCATCAAGGAATGATTCTCATAATTCACAAGTTTCAACATCGGAGCCTAATATCATTGTGTTAGACTTTCTTCATCATTTTCACCAACTTTGTAATATCCCATTTTTAGTTGCAACTTATAATAATTTTCTTTTCAATATTTTGTAACTTTCTCCTTTGTTTTTTTTTGTATATAAATATTTTTTTCAATATTTTTCCTTTATTTCCTTCTTTCTTTGAGCTTCCCCACATTTATCTTTTATTTCAACCTAAATTTCTTTTGCAAGCTCATCTTGTCTGTGAAATGTCTCTCAAGTTCCAATTCATTTTTAGAACAAGGGTAGGATAATAGTGTATTTAGGTTAGGTAAGAAGATATGGTTACCACTGAAATAACTTATTCAATAAAAGACTCAAAGTGACTTACAATACCTAGAACATCACATGGGGAACAAGTTGATTTGGCCATGGTGCTAGAAATCCTAGTGCTTTAATTATTTTTCAATCAATCATCCATTCACTTCGACAGACCTTCAAAATAGTTTTAATATTCAATTCCCACATGTCAAAACCCAAGTGCTAGTTAAAGTCAGGGTATAAGAACTACCTATTTTGACATGCTTGTCTCCATACCAAAGAACATAGTTATTTGTGCGAAGAAAGTTTAGTATGATCGTCATGAAAATATATCAACCAAAGAATAACATCAAGGTCCAAAACAACACCTATCGTCAAACACAACCATATCATTCATGCTCAATTCTCATCAGAGAAGTTAGAACAATACCTAGGACTCAAAAATAATAAAAACTAGACATAAACAAAACAAGGAAAAATGTAAGTAAAAAAAATACTCAAAAAAATCTAAGTAAAAAAGAACTCAAAAAATAAAAATAAAAAATCTAAGTCCTAAATCCTCCCCCCCCCACACTTAATCCTTACATTGTCCTCAATGTAAGCCTAGGTTACTAAAATAAAAAATTAAATACAATGGGGTTGGATTGGTATACATAAAATAAAATAAACAAAATTGATAGAAAGAAAATAGAATGAGAGTTAGAGAGATCAAATCTGTGATTGTAAGCTCTCAAAATGTTCTTTTCCATCCATTGGGTTGCTTCCCAATAAGCGCTTGGTTTAACATCCTCATCCTGACATCGCTTCATTTTTCACTTATCAACAAATGCTGTCATTTCCATAATCCATCCAATCGCCATCTTATGATTTTGAAGCACCCAAAAAAGTTTGTCCTCTTTTACTTGAGTGAGATATTTAGCATTGCTAACTAGTGGTGTTTCTTTCTCTCTTAGGTAAACTTATTTGAGATGGTCTGGGATTGGTTTATGCTCCATTGTTGGTGTCTGCACCACAGAAGATAGAAGCCTCTAATTAGATAATGGCAATTCAACATAAGAGACACCATACCTTGATTTTTTAGGCAATAAATCCAGCCATTTTGCATCATTTTTCCCATCCCCTAACATTTGCACATCTAGCTTCATTTTCTTCAAATTCTCCAAATGGAGATATTTTTTTAAATCAACCTCCACTCCATCATTTCCAGTCAACTCAAGCATTTGTTGTAACTTGAGATCAATAATGTCAACTATAGTAACAACATGCACGTTACTAGGATATACCATGGCTTCAAAAATAAATTTTAAAACTTCACCATAAAAATTCATAGTAAGGGTTCTATTATGAACAACAATGTAATGCCCAATTATCTCCTACATAGCCAATAATAAACATCTTAGATGAATATGCATCTAATTAATACACATTATTAGATTATGACATACAAATAGCATGATTGCATGAATATGAATAATTGTTACTATATGCTCCACTTATGCTTTAACATGCACTAGTACATAAAATATGAGATCAAACTTTTGTTTTTTGGTTAACATATTACTTAAGTGACTTTTTGTAGTGAAAAGTTCGGTATCTCGATTAAGGAAGATTGATGTATTGTATGGCTATGAAATGAATTATTTATGTTGCTCCATACTTTTTACATTCTAAAGTGATTATTTACCTAAATATTTGCTTGAAATATGTTACATTTGGTTAAGAACTAAAAGTATGCAAAATGGTGCAATTTGATTGGTAAGTTGACTAGGTTGCATGAAATCATTCTAAACCACGTTACAATTGATTATAATACCAAAGTATCAATTTTTGTCATCTCCTTAGCCTATAAACGTGGCTCTTTGCATGAGAGGACACCAAGCATGAGTCAATCAATCATAACCCTCCACTTATCTCTCTTTGAAATGTCAAGAAAATTATTTTCATCCATATTTTCTTGTGGAAGCTCCTCAAAAATGACCAGCCCTTCTTCTTCTAAGTTTCTAAAAAATTTCTACACTATCTTACTCACAAAAATTGAATTCAATCCATAAGAATTCATAGAATAGAAACTAGAACAAATTTCCACCATTTTAAGCTTGAAAGCCGTTGATTGTGAAGGTTAATTCCTATTTAATCAATGTATATTCTTTTTCATTGTTTCTTATGATAAATTTGTAGTATCTTGGATGGTTACATATTTTAGCATTCTTTTTGTATGAATGAAAACTCAAGTGAGATAGACTTGAAGCCAAAACCAAGATAGTTAAGCTAGTTTCTAGCAAAATTGATAGTCTTGTAAAATATGCTTAATTTACTTATTTTTATTAATATTTTAATTCTAATTTTGTGTTTGTTGCTACAACTTTAAGGTTGCAAACCCAAGTGCGGGTTGTAGTAAGTAATAAATTTCTCGTGAGTCTGAGGTCGATCCACAGGGAAGTTGTTTGAAGAATTCAAGTTTATATTTCTAAAAAGATGGAGTTTATGTGAATCAAAATATATGAACAATTAATGTATGATGTAACTAAAGAAAAATCGAGTAATAAAAGTACTGAGGATTAGGGATCCACTCTTGAGTTTTGGATAGAGAAATGGTTATTTATTCTTTTTACCTCTATTAATTGCCACAATTGGAATCTATACATAATGAAGGTTCCAATGGGAAGATATTATCAAGTAACTCATGCAATAAGGTAATCATGATATTATCTTACTATTGCAAATTATCTCTTAACGCCAACACTTATTTATGGGATCAAACATTTATGCACAGCTTCGTCAACAACAAATCAAGGTTTCACATTAGCAGTCGGTGGGGTAAAACCGTACAACAAGCTAAATGAACTCAAGTATTTGTTATGCCATTGGAGATACATAAATCAAGAATCACCACAAAATAAGTAGGGTTTAGATCAAAAATAAAAATAATAATACAACATACTTAAATAATTTCTACCCTTATAACCATTTCTCTTCCTCCATCAAGAGATTCACCCTTTTTTCTCAGCAAAATGAAATTTAGAAAGACATAATAAAAGTAGAAAAGACTAAAAATATAAGAGAAACTAGAGAATGCATTTCTATTACTACTAGAAAACTTACAATACTAGAAAACATACAAACTAAATAACTTAGCCTAAAGAAACCCTCTACCCCCCTTTTCTTACAAGCTTAATACATGGCCTATTTATAGTACTTGGAGTAAGATAGAGGCCAAACAAATAATGGAGGGGTTAATCAAGTGGTATGCTAGTTGCCAAGAGTTGGTAAGTTGTTACACAAATTTCTCACCCACTGAATTGAATTACATTTTTCGATCAGATAAAACCAAATTTTGAAGATATGTGAAGAATCAAAATTGTAGATCTTTTAGTGCTAATATATTTTCATATATCTTTTATCAAAGTTGGCAGTCGAATGAAGGAGATATGGTCAAATTACCGAGTCATGTCCAAGAGTCGCCCTTTAACATCAGTAGCAAATTGCAGCCTATAGTTTTACGATTTCGACATATTTTAACACCATATTGTCTTCAACAAACTTGTTTATTTACCTCTTGGATATAACATATCCGAATGTTAGCCCAAAATAAATTTGGGCTCAAGATATATAACCGAATTGGTGAAATAAGTTGATACTGGGCTGAACTCTGATCCGAATTTTGGTGATCCATTTTGTGCAACTACTTGGACTAATTTTTTGCTATCATCAAGACTGAATTGGGCTAAGCCTCCAACATAAACATTGTACCTCTATCTCTTGGATTTCATATGAAATAAGATTTAGATCCATATGGCTTTTGATCATGAAGTTATGCTCAAATTACAAACACTGCACAAGTTTGGAAACATGCTTCCATTTATTCCCTAACACAAATTATTAATAAAATAATAATATTAATAAGAATAAAGCTAGAAAAGTATAAAGGATTTGATACAAAAATATGTCAAAATATGCACTTATCAAATTCTCCCACACTTAACCCTTGCTTGTCCTCGAGCAAGCTTAAAACAAACATAAACTAATCCACTTTCGTAAGAAATTACGATTGCATTTAGCATATGCAACAAGCCTTTAAACCCCTAGGTGGCCCATAGAGGACAAATTATAGTTTCGTGAAGGTTTCCAACAGTGATACCTACAAACACCTATAATAACTATCTTTCAACTTTTATTCTCATGAAGCAACAAAGTAATATGGAAATAAAATCAAACAAGTGTTGAGTTTAACTCTTAGTCATTCAAAAATCAATATATTTCCACAATAAGCATACTCAAGTGTGTGTGTGGACAATTAATGTCAATAGTGATGAAACTATGCATGCTTCAAATAAGTAAATTCTCATAAAACCTTACAAAAACCATCACCCAATCTCTAACAGAAAAGTTAAACATCATAGGCTCTTCCTTTGGTGCAAATCTCCACTACACTGAAGGCACCATACGAAATCAAAAGATCTTCAACAAAGGTTGTAATGGGGCCAAAGGGTGGTGATGTAGCTAAGAAATAAAAGAATAGGATGCAACAAATGTTCTAAAAACTTCATGGAATTAGAGACATAGAATTTATCGATGAAAAATTCTCAAACTCCACAAATTTCACACTGGGGTCTATTGTTATTGAATTGGACCCCTCTTATTCATCTTGCAACATCTCATTTTTAGTTGCAACTTGTAGCACTTTGCAACTTTTTTATTTATTTATTTATTATTATTGTTTTTTAAAAAAAAAAAACTCCCCCACACAGTATAATTACTAAAAGTTCTTCTATATTTTTTGAAATTTAATTTTAAAGTATATACTAAATTTACTAGTACACTAAGTCAAATATATAAAAATTTAATAAAAAACTCATTGTAAAATAAATTACAAAAATAATTAATTTTGTATTGAATATTAAAAGTAAATATATTTTAATTACTTAAACAGAACAGTGATATAAAATTAATTTTTAAATATTCTTATGATTTCAATTTTTATTTGTTGGAGGCAATCTATTTATTGTATATAGTGATATTTATTTTTACAGTATAACTAGTTTTTCGCATGAATAACACGAGTATTTTATCTTCTTTTTGTCCTTATATTTGTTGGTATAGTTAGATGCAAAATAGAATACATAATTGATTTAATTTTTGAAATATTTAATATTTTTGGAAGTTTATTTTAATAGTACATACTAAATCTACTGGCGCAATAATTCAAAATTATAAGTTATTAATTTTTTTTAAATCTAATTGAAATGTAATGGTTGTTAAGTACAAGATTAAATAGTATGTATTGACTTTTTAAAGTAAATATATTTTAATTCGTTAGTTAGTATTAAATAATTTTTATTTAGAACAATAAAGTATATATTCAAATTTTTAAATATAGTTATTAAAGATCTCTCTATATTTTATGACATTTTATTTACTAAATTCTACCGGCACAAAAAATCAAAAATATAAATAATTTAAAATTTCAAAATCAAATAAAATAAGCATCGAGTATTTTTAATGTAATTTGAATATTTTTAAAGTAATTATATGTTACCTATCATAGTATTTTTATTTAATAATTGAAGAATATATGAATATTTAAACTTTTATTTGTTGGAGGCAATGGAGCATCATGAGAATTAACGAGAGTTTTAAATTGAGTTTTTTGAGAGTACGAGTAACAGGAGCACTTTGTCTTGTTTTTGTGTTCATATTTATTTGTCATTGTTAGAGGCAAATTTATAGATTTAAAAGAATTGCTTATTAGAATTTATAAATTTTTATTTGAAAATATATATTAATTTCTACTTGCACAACAACTTGAAAATACAGATATTTTAAAATTTTCAAATTAAATAAAAATGCAATCTAATTAATTACAAAAATAAAAAAATATGTATTGAATATCTTGGAATGAATCATATATTAGTTCCGTATACAATATTAAATAGTTTTAAATTATAATAACAAAAGGATATATAAATATTCAAAAAATTTAAATCTATTAAAAATGCAATATAAATAAAATACCAAAATGAATATGTGTTGAATATTTTAAAAGTAAACAACTTGTAATTCCTTAGATAGTATTTAGTTCAAATGTACAATCAATTTAACTTCAGAGTATTGGCCTTAGAATAATTAAACATATTTTAAAATAATTTAAATTTAAAAGTTTAATTACTATAGATTTTTCTATGTCATGCGAAATTTAACTTAAAAGTTTATGCTAAATTTTAGAAGCACAAAAAACTCAGCAATATAAATATTTAAGAGTTAAAAATCCTATAAAATTGTAATAATGTAATATAATTTAAATACAAAAATTTGAAATATGAAATGAATATTTTAAAAGTAATTTTTTTAATTATTTACATAGTATTTTTTTTTTTAATTTTTTCAAATGACTGAAAAATATATAAATAATTAAAAAATTAAAATCCAATTATAACGTAATGTAAAACAAATAATCAGAATAATTTAAATATAATTACAATCACCTTTTATTTATTAAAGGTAATAGAGCGTAATGAGAACTACTTCGCGTATGTAGTTATATTTATTTTTTACGTTATTACTACTTTTTAAAGCAGCATGACGACTCGCAAATATAAATATAAAATGGAAACATAACTTATAAATTGAGAGGAAGGATAACACGAGTACTTTGTTCTTTTATTCAAGTTTGTAATTGTTGGAGGTAAATGAGTAGATTATAAGAGCTACATGATGGAATACAAATTAGATGCAGAAATGAATACGTCAGGAATATTTTTAAAGTAAATATATTTTAATTCCTGAGATAGTATTCGAGTGAGATACACAATCAAATTAACTTTGGAATATTGGAAAGAATAATTAAAAATATTTTATTTTGAAAGTATAATTACTAAAAGTTCTCTATATTTTTTGAAATTTAATTTTAAAGTATATACTAAATTTACTAGTACACTAAGTCAAATATATAAAAATTTAATAAAAAAACTCATTGTAAAATAAATTACAAAAATAATTAATTTTGTATTGAATATTAAAAGTAAATAATTTTTAATTACTTAAACAGAACAGTGATATAAAATTAATTTTTAAATATTCTTATGATTTCAATTTTTATTTGTTGGAGGCAATCTATTTATTGTATATAGTGATATTTATTTTTACAGTATAACTAGTTTTTCGCATGAATAACACGAGTATTTTATCTTCTTTTTGTCCTTATATTTGTTGGTATAGTTAGATGCAAAATAGAATACATAATTGATTTAATTTTTGAAATATTTAATATTTTTGGAAGTTTATTTTAATAGTACATACTAAATCTACTGGCGCAATAATTCAAAATTATAAGTTATTAATTTTTTTAAATCTAATTGAAATGTAATGGTTGTTAAGTACAAGATTAAATAGTATGTGACTTTTTTAAAGTAAATATATTTTAATTCGTTAGTTAGTATTAAATAGTTTTTATCTAGAACAATAAAGTATATATTCAAATTTTTAAATATAGTTATTAAATATCTCTCTATATTTTATGACATTTTATTTACTAAATTCTACCGGCACAAAAAATAAAAAATATAAATAATTTAAAATTTCAAAATCAAAATAAAATAAGCATCGAGTATTTTTAATGTAATTTGAATATTTTTAAAGTAATTATATGTTACCTATCATAGTATTTTTATTAATAATTGAAGAATATATGAATATTTAAACTTTTATTTGTTGGAGGCAATGGAGCATCATGAGAATTAACGAGAGTTTTAAATTGAGTTTTTTGAGAGTACGAGTAATAGGAGCACTTTGTCTTGTTTTTGTGTTCATATTTATTTGTCATTGTTAGAGGCAAATTTATAGATTTAAAAGAATTGCTTATTAGAATTTATAAATTTTTATTTGAAAATATATATTAATTTCTACTTGCACAACAACTTGAAAATACAGATATTTTAAAATTTTCAAATTAAATAAAAATGCAATCTAATTAATTACAAAAATAAAAAAATGTGTATTGAATATCTTGGAATGAATCATATATTAGTTTCGTAGACAATATAAAATAGTTTTTAATTATAATAACAAAAGAATATATAAATATTCAAAAAATTTAAATCTATTAAAAATGCAATATAAATAAAATACAAAATGAATATGTGTTGAATATTTTAAAAGTAAACAACTTGTAATTCCTTAGATAGTATTTAGTTCAAATGTACAATCAATTTAACTTCATAGTATTGGCCTTAGAATAATTAAACATATTTTAAAATAATTTAAATTTAAAAGTTTAATTACTATAGAATTTCTATGTCATGCGAAATTTAACTTAAAAGTTTATGCTAATTTTAGAAGCACAAAAAACTCAGCAATATAAATATTTAAGAGTTAAAAATCCTATAAAATGTAATAATGTAATATAATTTAAATACAAAAATTTGAAATATGAAATGAATATTTTAAAAGTAATTTTTTTAATTATTTACATAGTATTTTTTTTAATTTTTTCAAATGACTGAAGAATATATAAATAATTAAAAAATTAAAATCCAATTATAACGTAATGTAAAACAAATAATCAGAATAATTTAAATATAATTACAATCACCTTTTATTTATTAAAGGTAATAAGCGTAATGAGAACTACTTCGCGTATGTAGTTATATTTATTTTTTACGTTATTACTACTTTTTAAAGCAGCATGACGACTCGCAAATAATAAATATAAAATGGAAACATAACTTATAAATTGAGAGGAAGGATAACACGAGTACTTTGTTCTTTTATTCAAGTTTGTAATTGTTGGAGGTAAATGAGTAGATTATAAGAGCTACATGATGGAATACAATTAGATGCAGAAATGAATACGTCATGAATATTTTTAAAATAAATATATTTTAATTCCTGAGATAGTAATTGAGTGAGATACACAATCAAATTAACTTTGGAATATTGGAAAGAATAATTAAAAATATTTTATTTTGAAAGTATAATTACTAAAAGTTCTTCTATATTTTTTGAATTTAATTTTAAAGTATATACTAAATTTACTAGTACACTAAGACAAATATATAAAAATTAAATAAAATGTAAAATAAATTACAAAAATAATTAATTTTGTATTGAATATTAAAAGTAAATATATTTTAATTACTTAAACAGAACAGTGATATAAAATTAATTTTTAAATATTCTTATGATTTCAATTTTTATTTGTTGGAGGCAATCTATTTATTGTATATAGTGATATTTATTTTTACAGTATAACTAGTTTTTCGCACGAATAACACGAGTATTTTATCTTCTTTTTGTCCTTATATTTGTTGGTATAGTTAGATGCAAAATAGAATACATAATTGATTTAATTTTTGAAATTTTTTATATTTTTGGAAGTTTATTTTAATAGTACATACTAAATCTACTGGCGCAATAATTCGACATTATAAGTTATTAAATTTTTTAAATCTAATTGAAATGTAATGGTTGTTAAGTACAAGATTAAATAGTATGTATTGACTTTTTTAAAGTAAATATATTTTAATTCGTTAGTTAGTATTAAATAGTTTTTATTTAGAACAATAAAGTATATATTCAAATTTTTAAATATAGTTATTAAAGATATCTCTATATTTTATGACATTTTATTTACTAAATTCTACCGGCACAAAAAATCAAAAATATAAATAATTTAAATTCCAAATCAAATAAAATAAGCATCGAGTATTTTTAATGTAATTTGAATATTTTTAAAGTAATTATATGTTACCTATCATAGTATTTTTATTTAATAATTGAAGAATATATGAATATTTAAACTTTTATTTCTTGGAGCAATGGAGCATCATGAGAATTAACGAGAGTTTTAAATTGAGTTTTTGAGAGTACGAGTAACAGGAGCACTTTGTCTTGTTTTTGTGTTCATATTTATTTGTCATTGTTAGAGGCAAATTTATAGATTTAAAAGAATTGCTTATTAGAATTTATAAATTTTTATTTGAAAATATATATTAATTTCTACTTGCACAACAACTTGAAAATACAGATATTTTTAAATTTTCAAATTAAATAAAAATGCAATCTAATTAATTACAAAAATAAAAAAATGTGTATTGAATATCTTGGAATGAATCATATATTAGTTTCGTAGACAATTTTAAATAGTTTTAAATTATAATAACAAAAGAATATATAAATATTCAAAAAATTTAAATCTATTAAAAATGCAATATAAATAAAATACCAAAATGAATATGTGTTGAATATTTTAAAAGTAAACAACTTGTAATTCCTTAGATAGTATTTAGTTCAAATGTACAATCAATTTAACTTCAGAGTATTGGCCTTAGAATAATTAAACATATTTTAAAATAATTTAAATTTAAAAGTTTAATTACTATAGATTTTTTATGTCATGCGAAATTTAACTTAAAAGTTTATGCTAAATTTTAGAAGCACAAAAAACTCAGCAATATAAATATTTAAGAGTTAAAATCCTATAAAATTGTAATAATGTAATATAATTTAAATACAAAAATTCGAAATATGAAATGAATATTTTAAAAGTAATTTTTTTAATTATTTACATAGTATTTTTTTAATTTTTCAAATGACTGAAAAATATATAAATAATTAAAAAAATTAAAATCCAATTATAACGTAATGTAAAACAATAATCAGAATAATTTAAATATAATTACAATCACCTTTTATTATTAAAGGTAATAGAGCGTAATGAGAACTACTTCGCGTATGTAGTTATATTTATTTTTTACATATATTTACACTTTTTAAAGCAGCGTGACGACTCGCAAATATAAATAAAAATGGAAACATAACTTATAAATTGAGAGGAAGGATACACGAGTACTTTGTTCTTTTATTCAA
>JAGSPU010000612.1:0-28543 GCA_019321725.1 Paulownia fortunei | reverse complement strand
GAACACAAAAGGGGTATAATTCCATATGGGTGATTGTTGATAGATTAACTAAATCAACCCATTTTTCTTCTAGTGAAATCTACATACAATATGGACCAGTATGCTCAACAATATATTAAAGAGATAGTCAGGTTACATGGGGTGCCCGTTTCAATAGTGTCTGACAGAGATCCTAAGTTTACATCTACATTTTGGAAGAGCTTACACAGTGCCATGGGAACAAAACTTGCATTCAGTACAGCATTTCATCCACAAAGTGACGGGCAATCAGAAAGGGTTATTCAGATATTAGAGGATATGTTAAGAGCTTGTGTGCTAGATTTTCAAGGGAGTTGGGATGCAAAACTTCCATTAGTGGAGTTTACTTATAATAATAGCTACCAATCAACAATTGGAATGACGCCTTATGAAGCATTGTATGGAAGAAATGTAGATCTCCAGTTCATTGGGATGAAGTTGGAGAACGAAGCCTACTTGGTCCAGAAATAGTTCAACATACTGCTAAGGTAGTGGAGAAGATATGAGAGAGAATGAAGATTGCGCAGAGTAGATAGAAAAGTTATGCAGATAAACAGAGAAAAGATCTAGAGTTTGCCATTGGGGATCATGTGTTCTTAAAAGTAGCTCCCATGAAAGGTGTTATGAGATTTGGAAAGAAAGAAAAACTCAGTCCAAGGTATGTCGGCCCATTCGAGATTCTCGAAAGAGTTGGTGATAAAGCTTATAGAGTGGCCTTACCTCCATCATTATCTACTGTTCACAATGTTTTCCATGTGTCTATGTTGAGAAAGTACATTTCAAACCTTCTCATGTGTTAAGTTATGAACCGTTGGAATTGACTCATGATTTAGCCTATGAAGAGAAACCAGTGCAAATTCTAGATCAGAAGGAAAAAGAGTTGAGAACAAAAAAGATTCGACTTGTTAAACTATTATGGAGGAATCATTATGTAGAAGAGGCCACATGGGAAAGAGAAGAAGAAATGCAGAGCAAGTATCCGGAATTATTTGGTACGTTAAATTTCGAGGACGAAATTTTTATAAGGAAAGAAGGATTGTAATGCCCAATTCTCAATTCTTTCCTACATAGCCAATAATAAGCATTTTGTATGAATATGCATCTAATCAATGTAAATTATTGAATTATGGCATACAAATAGCATGATTGCACGAACATGAATAATTGTTATTATATGCTTCAGTTATGATTTAACATGCATTAGTACATGAAATATGAGATCAAACTTTCATTTCTTGATTTAACATATTCCTTAAGAGCTCTTTTTGCAGTGAAAAGCTCGGTATCTCGGTTAAGAAAGATTGATGTGTTGAATGGCCATAAAATGAATTATTTGTATTGCTCCATACTAGTTATATATAAAGTGATTAATTGTCTAAATATTTACTTGAAATATGTTACATTGGCTAAGAACTAAAAGTATGCACAATGGTGCAATTTGATTGGTTGGTTGACTAGGTTGCATAAAACCATTCTAAACCGCATTGCACTTGATTATAACACCAAAGCATCAATTTTTGTCATCTCCTTAGCCCATGAACGTGGCTTTTGGCATGAGAAGACACCAAGCATGATGCAACCAATCATCACCCTCCACTTACCTCTCTTTGAAAGGTCAAAGAAATCATTTTCATCCATATTTCTTGTGGAAGCACCTCAAAAACGACCAGCCCTTATTCTCCTAAGTTTCTCCCAAATTTCTACACTCTCATACTCACAAAAGTTGAATTCAATCCATAGGAATCCATAGAACACAAGCTAGAACAAGTTTCCATCCTTTTAAGCTTGAAAACTGTTGATTTTGAAGCTTAAATCCAACTTAATCAAGGTATATTCTCTTTTTCAATGTCTTATGATGAATTTGTGGTATCTTGGATGGTTACCATGTTTTAGTATTGCTTTTGAATGATTGAAAACAATAGCAATTAGTTTGCTTAATTGAAGGTTAGAATCAATTTAAGTTAGAATCAAGCTTACGTCATTTTAATTCGGATTGTGTTCATGTTTTAGGGGCTGCCCTAATAATTATGTTTGAATTATTAGTTATTTAATGGCTGCCCTAATGTTTAATGTCTTGAATTAGTAGTAAAATATGGAGTATGCATTGTTTTTAAGGTTATGTAATTGATATGTAATTCTTTACAAAAGATTGAAAAGTGTATATAAACTTTAACTAGAATAGACTAAACGATTTATAAAAAGGATATTAAATGGTATATGATTTGATTATGTTAGGCCTTTAACACATCCTATCTTCCAAAGAGATTGACCTTTTCACCTAGCACAAAGTGGACTTGAGGTAAGTTGAAGCTTTCATTTGGTGTATCACAAGAATCATATAATGTTTGTTCATGTTTTAATGTGGTTGTTGTTGTTTGTCAAATGATGTAATGTTTGATGCATTTATGGTTTATGAAGCATGACACTATTAAGAATATAATGAGATTTTTGAAAAGGAAGTATGGTACTTGATTGATGGTCGGGTAGACAACGGACACGGGAGGAACCGGCGGACCCAACAAATGGTGGCAAATACTTGAGGTTGAAAAACCGGTATAGGAAAGCCACAATGAATGAGATAGAATACGGCTAATACCTGAGGTTGAAAGACCAAGTATGGAAACCCCGTATTAGTTCTCTTATTGGCCAATCATTATGAACAGGTTTCAAAAACTATGGTCTATCACTATTAGTTAGGTACCACACTTCAAGGGCCCTAAAGAATGATTTATGAATGAAAGTTATTAAATAGAATATTGCATTTAATGATTTATGAGATGTGCATATATGTTATTTGTTATTGCATCAGTTTCATCTTACTGAGCCTTTAGCTCATTAGATTCATGTGATGTAGGTGGAAATGTACAGGTTCAGAGGTTGACTGAGTCTCTAGAGCGCCGGACAGAGATTTGTTCATATGCCATGCTTCAACCTGTTTTGTAGTTTATTTTGAAAACTCTGTTTTGTTTTTAAATAAGCCGCTCTGTTATGGTTTTGTAAACAGATGTACTCAGTTTTGATATATGTATATGGTGTGTTTAAAATGATTCAAGTTCTTTCTCTTATAGCTAAAAATGGGAACTTTTATAAAAAAACCATAACTCTAGTAAAGATGAAAAATTAATATTTCTTGACTTAACTGTATCAGCTTGTTTAGGCTCTGCAGTTAGGTTAAGGGGTGTTACAACCGTGGTTTTCGGAACCTGTTCATAATGATTGGCCAATAAGAGAACTAATATGGGGTTTCCATACTTGGTCTTTCAATCTCAGGTATTATCCGTATTCTATCTCATTCATTGTGGCTTTCTTATACCAATTTTTCAACCTCAAGTATTTGCCACCATTTGTTGGATCCGTCGGTCCCTCCCGCATCCCTTGTCTACCCGACCAAAAATCAAGTACCATACTTCCTTTTCAAGAAAACTTCATTATATCCTTAATAGTATCATACTTCATAAACCATAAAGGCATCAAACATTACATCATTGACAAATAATGACAATCACATTAAAATATGAACAACATTATATGATTCTTGTGATGCAGCAAATGAAAGTTCCAACTTACCTCAAGTCCACTTTGTGGCAAGTGAAAAGACCAATCTTTTTGGAAGATAGGATGTGTTAAAGGCCTAATATAATCAAATCATGTACCATTTAATATCCTTTTTATAAATTATTTAGTCTATTCTAGTTAAAGTTTATACACACTTTTCAGTCTTTTGTAAAGAATACCATATCAATTACATATCCTTAAAAACAATGCATACTCTATATTTTACTACTAATTCAAGATATTAAACATTAGGGCAGCCATTAAATATTTAATAATTCAAACATAACTATTAGGGCAGCCCTAAAATATGCACACAATCTAAATTATCATGACGTAAATTCAGTTCTAACTTAAATTGATTGTAGCCTTCAATTAAGCAAACTAATTGCCATTGTTTTCAATCATTCAAAGAAACTTTCAAACACAATATAAGCATTAAAAAATCAATAGAAACAAGTAAATTAAACAATTTCACAAGACTATCAATTTTGCTAAAAATTAGCTTAACTAGCTTGGTTTTAGCTTCAAGTGTAACTTACTTAAGTTTTCAATCATACAAAAATATACTAAAATATGTAATCATCCAAGATACTACAAATTCATCATAAGAAACATTAAAAAATAATATACCTTGGTTAAGTTGGAATTAAGCTTCAAAATCAACGGTTTTCATGCTTAAATGGTGAAAACTTGTTCTAGTTTGTATTCTATGGATTCCTATGGATTGAATTCAATTTTTGTGAGTATGAGAGTGTAGAAATTTGGAAGAAACTTAGGAGAATAAGAGCTGGTCATTTTTGAGGTGCTTCCACAAGAAATATGGATGAAAATGAATTCTTTGACCTTTCAAACAGAGGTAAGTGGAGGGTGATGATTGGTTGCATCATGCTTGGTGTCTTCTCATGCCAAAAGCCACATTCATGGGCTAAGGAGATGACAAAAATTGATGCTTTGGTGTTATAATCAAGTGTAATGTTGTTTAGAATGGTTCCATGCAACCTAGTCAACCAACCAATCAAATTGCACCATTTTGCATACTTTTAGTTCTCAGCCAAGTGTAACATATTTCAAGTAAATATTTAGGCAGTTAATCACTTTAGCATATAACTAGTATGGAGCAATACAAATAATTTATTTCATGGCCATTCAACATATCAATCTTTCTTAACCGAGATACCGAGCATTTCATTGCAAAAAGGCACTTAAGGAATATGTTAAATCAAGAAATGAAAGTTTGATCTCATATTTTATGTACTAATGCATGTTAAAGCATAACTGAAGCATATAATAATAATTATTCATGTTCGTACAATCATGCTATTTGTATGTCATAATTCAATAATGCACATTGATTAGATGCAATATCCAATGAAGTTCCTTCTCCTATTGGTTCTAAATCCTAAGCTTCTTGATAATAGGTGTGAGTTCTTGGTGTAGTATGTGTAGAATTATGGAGAATTGTGTGTTCTGGGTGGAGAGAAAATGTATGAGAATTTAGGTGTAGAATGTGTGTGTGTGATGAATTGTATGATTTAAAGTGTTATGTGTAGTGTGTATATAGAGTATATACAAGCATATAACATGGGTGGTAATGTGTGAGTTGTACCTAGTATGTATATATCATGGAAGGAGCCAAAATTAACCTTTGGCCGCCACTTGTTGTAAAGGAAGAGCTGAATATTAAGGAATTAGCACTGCGACACCCTATACAGCGCTGAGGTGCCAGTGTCTCTATTTTGGCCAGTGCCTTAGCACCCTATACGGTGTTACGATGCGGATTACTTCAATTTTCTCCCCTGTTTGGCATTGTGTTGCCTTATTCTACACAGCAGTGCGATTGCCTTAGCTTTTTTTTTAATTATTTTCTTCTTTTTTTTGGCTCATTTTCTCCTTGTTGCATCTACATACACCTACACATAAACATTACAAGATAAGTGCACTAATCTATCCTTAATATGAGAAAACATCCAATTTTGTGCCATTAAAAGTGCTGAATTATGAGCTTATCACTTCACTCCCAAATTAGATTATAAACAAAGAGTTTAAATTCTATTATAAGAATTTAGTGCATATGGGTTTGCTCGAGGGGTGGATACCATTGGAGGAGCTACACTTAGAGCACTCAGCTTTCGGGAGATACAACGAAGGAGTCCATGTGGAGTTTGAGGAATTTAAATTTCTTCATACCCTTCATCAATGGGATTGCTTGAAAGGTATAATCTCACAATTTACGTTTATTATTATAAGCAAGTAAATTAAATGCAACAATTAATCTATCAATTCCTGAGATGGATGTTTATATTTCAAAATGCATGTTTTAAAATTCTTAATTTTCGACTATATTACCTATCTTGGGATATATGAAACCTTATAGACTAGCCCAGACTTACGTATATGATGCATGCTCCCAAAGAAGGTGTCACATTTCATAGACATCGGTGTTGTGACACTAGTGCATATATGTAATTGGTTGTTGGAAAATTCCATAGATACCGGTGTTGTGACACTAGTGCATATATGTGATTGGTTGTTGGAAAATATGTACATTGAACAACTCCACTGGAAATTCCCAATGAAATATGATTATCGAAGGGGAAGATTCAAATCATTACGATAGTTCATGTTATAGTCTTTTGAATTAAGGTACAATTGTAATCTTATACTCGTCATGGTGTACTTTGATTTACCCTTTGATTGTGTGACAATCACAAAGAGGATATTTTAGGTGCAACATCCTTGCTTATGGAGATTAATAAGTTGCCAACAAAGGATTCATCACTTATCTAGTAGAATAGGTGAATCTCCTATAATTTCCATTGTACTTAATTCTGACAACCATGGCCATTGTTGGGATTAGTAATTAGGAAAGGGGTTTCCTAATTAGCACTAATCAATCAAGATAGCAGGACTTTTATAAAATTGAGCTATTAGGGTTTTGACAAATAATATGCGCCCTAGGTTCAATAGGGAGATTAGTCGAGGAAATGACCGAACTTAGATGGTATTCTTAATTGGAAAGGTTCTCCACCTTTACTTATATCTAGGTCTTCATGGCACGTTTCTAGACGCTAACCATGATTGGTGAGGTTTTTAGACTTAATGGGTTAATTCCAAGATGATTAATTAATTAATTAATTAATTAAGAATAATTAAAGTAATAATTACTCGACTAAGTCACAAGAGTTGTGAACCCACTACAAGCATATGGGTGAACCTAAGGGGTCACACACCAACTTAGAGAAGCTAATTTCTTACCTAAGTATTTAATCCAAGATTTAGATTGTATTTGAGTATTATTAATAATTAAATAGAATTTAATGTTGGAGTAGTGCCCGGTAAGCCAACTAATGGCCGTTTGTGTATTCTTATAAAAACAGTCTTATTCGAAATATATTACTAATAAAATTAGCATTTTCTTTATCTTCAATTGCATTGAGTTAATTAGATAAAGTCCCACACCATACTTAGTTATGGGGCATGGTCGCGTATATATGGCAATCATGGAATATAGCTTTGGTCATAAATTAGTTCCGAGAGATGGGATAACGATAAGTCCATAAAGACTCACGCATAATGTGTATGCTTGAAAGGAGGATTCTCGCTCCATAAGCATTGGCATGGGGATGCTAGCGCACATGTGTGCATGCTTATTAGGGAACGAGTATACAAAACTGGTGTATGGAAAATTCTCATTGGAAATGGTGTTTGTGGAATGAAAATTTTTCAATTATGATAGTGCATGGCTTAGTCCTTTGACTACTTTGATGTATTTCTCGATTGCATGATAATCATAAGGGATTTACATCAGGAGTATGGTCTTAGTGTATGGAGTTTATTTAGTGGACAGCAAAGGATCTGTCACCTATATGGTAAAATAGGTAAATCTCCTATGCATATTATGGTCCATGACTCGAAAAGACTCTAGCTAGAGTAGAATGAATATTAAATGGGGTTTTCTAATAATTCATTAGGAGTCAATATGACTAGAAATGAAATCATAGTTAATAAGTCATATATGTTTTTGACTAATAATCCATGCCCTAAACTTAGTCAGGAGATTAGTTGATAGAAGTACCATACTTGCATGATACTCGTGATAGAAATAAGTTTGTTTTCTATTTCACTTAAGACTAGGTAGTCAAGATGTACTACTAGGTGCTTCTCGTGACTTGTGAGGTTCTCATAATTAAGGAGTTAATTCTAAAATGAATTAAGTAAATAAATTAATTAATCAAAATATATTTAATATAATCATTAAGTTGCAATAGTTGCAAGCCACTACTAACTTAGTTGTCAACCTGATGGGTCACACACAAAATAAAATGGATCACTTATATCTATAATAATATCCAAAGAGTTAGATCAAGTTAATTAATGGAGATTAATTAACTTGGAGTTAGAATTAATTTAATAGTTAAATTAATTTATCTAATTAAATAATAAAATTATTTAATTGAACCTAATTAAGATTAGGGGTCCTTTTGGGAGTAATTAATTAATTCAATGGATCAATTAAAGGACTTCAAATTCATATAAGGGTTAAATTAATTTAACTAATATAAATAATGAGATTATTTATATTGGGCCACCTATTAAATTAGGAGGTCCACTAGAATCAATGATTTGGCTTAATTAATTAATAGAGATTAATTAATTGGAAAGCCCAATGATTAATGGGCTCTAAGAGAGGCCTATTGGTTGTCTTAATTATTAATTAAAGATACCATGTAACACCCACTACTCAATAATTATATATAAAGTATAATTTGACATGATAAAATTTGTGTGTACGTGCGATATATATTTTTTTGTAACACTTTAAAAAAAGATAAATCACTTTTTACACGCACAACTGTGTTTCAAATACTTCATCACATATGTCAAGTATATAACAGGATCAATATTTATATAAAAACACAACACCCATAACGATCACAATATTTACATGCTTACAGTAAAGTTTTAAAAGCGAAATACAATACCAATCTCAAAATATAATACAATAAACTCATAATATAACAAACTAACAAAATAGCCTAACAAGTCGTCATCCATGCAAACACTCCCTCAGACACCTGCAGGAGCTCCAACAGCCGCCCAACTAGCGAAAGATGCTTCAAGCATTGTCGTACTCACTACAATACATAAACTATATGAGCTAATGCTCAACAAGTAAATATTATGCATGTTAAAGAATAATCCATAATATCAAGTGATGCATCTCAAAATGCTATGCCCACAATGCAATTACATGCATCAAAATATTTCTCTCAAAATTATTTCTTTCTTGGCCCCATGACCAATGCTACTATCCCATGCATCGGAAAAGAGCTCCGCACATCGCCATAATCCAATGACCAATAATGATAGAAGCATGAAAATCCATGCATACTTATATGCATGCAAATCCATGCACGTGAACTTACAAATACATGCATGCTTCGGTGCACTAGTAGTGGTCAGCAAAATAGTTTTCTTTCTCAGAATCATGTCGTGCAATGCAAGATTTATCACAATGCTCGTATATGATGTATGCACGTGCCAATGCTTATGTATGTATGCTCAATGGACATGAATGACATTAATATGTGCCCTCTGCCATGCACATATAATCTATGATATTACATATAAATCACACATTTACTATGTCTATGTATTGTAGTTGCAAATGAATCTTTACTTACCTTTGATCTTGTTGCGGCTTACTATAGGTATTTTAGGCACTTCTCCCCAAGCTTAGGTGCCACACAAATCTGTGAACATATCTAACATCAAACACCATTCCTAATTTGACAAATTCAATATCCTAATATCCTATTAAGACATTAAGGTTCAATGTTAGCCAGGTAATACTCAAACTTCGTAAGTTGCCAACTAAAATCTAAACTAGTCCTCTAAATATCCTAATTTCTTATCTAAAATGCATTCCAATATCATGTAATTGAAGTACTATAATTATAATAACTAAGCCCTAAATATTAGAACTTAATAGCAACTTGTATAGGTTGAAACATGCCAAGATATAAAATGGGGCAGATTCTCATTTATTTATTTTCTTGCTGACCAATTAAGTTGTGTAATAATTTTGACACCTTTAAACATATCCAATTGCTCCCAATTTTTTACCACACTTAGATAACATGTATTTAATGGTAACCATGCCATAAAATGACCAAAAATAATTGATTTACCTAAGGCAAATCAGCCCCCTTCACAGCTCACTAAAACAGGATTTTTAATCTTGATAGTTTTGAGCACTTCACCACATTGGTCATTTTGACACCCTTAAACACATTCAATCACTCCCAAAATTTTATCAAAGTTAGATAACATGTACATAGAGGCAATCAGGTCATATACTTGTCAAAACTAATAGATATAATGCTACAAAACCAGTCCCCTTCACACAACACAAAATCTGTAATTCAATTGTGACAGTTTTGAGTACCTCTTCAATATCATGCCCTAGTCCAATTTCTAACCTATGAAAATTCATTCCAATAATATCAACTCATATATTAACAAATTTATGCTGATAATTATAGGTTTTATTCAATATTTCATATATTTTTGAAGCATTAAATACAACAAAACAACAAGGTTATAGTTTCTGCCACAAGTAATTTCTACTACGTATTTGCAATTAAAAATCCTTCTTTTGTGCACCATGACCCAAAAAATAATATTTTAAAATATTTATAAACAATATTGAAAGCTTAATAAATCATAAAACCTTCAAAAATATGAAAACCATAGCCAAAACAGCAAGAAATTCTCACCTATGCAAATTTTGAGGTTCAAGTTGATTGTTATCATTTCTCCTTTGTTTTTCTTGATTTTATTTCAACTTGGGATCACTTTGAAGTACTTGGAGGCCTCAAGGTATGTGTTTAGAAACTGAAAATGGCTGAAAATGAGGTCTGGTCCTGCCTTAAGGGTAAAGGGTTTGAGGTGTTAGCTTGAGATGCTTGCTTAAGCTTAATAAGATAACATGAGGTGGTAAGTTGTGGTTAAAACTGATTTTTACTCACCTTATGCAGCCCTAATCAAGTGTGTTTCAATTTATATTTACTTGGTTGCAACCTATCTTAATCACCATTAAATTCCATAGGTAATCTTTATGCTAATTTTCTAACCGTTCATTCGATTTTTCACCCGATAAACCACCGATTCTTGCATAACCACCTAATTTGCATTTCTATAATCACATAGACATATGAACCTTGTAATATGATATTTAAATCATGTAATATCATGTCTAATATCCCAAGTATGTAATTTACAAATATATACTTTTGAAATAACTTGATCAAATCAAATTAAACTGTATAAACTTACTAGTGACACCTTTAACACTTCTAAAATTATAACGTGTAAGCTTCAAAATTAAGTTTAATGATTAAGAATGCTGTGTAAAATAAAATGAATTAGACGATGTTAATATAAATGCAAATAACACGTAATTAACATGTAATGCATGAATCATATTTGGCCAGATGAGTAGTGAGAGACTCAGGTATCACACACCATGTCTTGGATGGAAAGTAATTAAGACTTTGACTCTTAATAGAAAAATGATTCAAGACATACCATTGATAGAGTTAAACAAGAGATAGATATGGAATGTCTTGGAGACCTAATGGGATTAGGTCAAAGACTTGAAGGTGTATATATACACCTTGTATGGGATGATTTTTAGAGCTTTGAGAAGCTGCAAAAAATCGTCCCCACCCTTAAGCAGAAAAATAGTTTTTCATCTTCTTCCATATTTTCTCTAATTTTGTTTTATCAATTTGGTTTTAGGCTATATACATATAAACTGATTGATTCTTCTATCACAAGTTGATATTGGAATTAATTTGCACTCCCAAATATTTTAGTTAGATGATTCTTTCTAGCAGAAGTTTATTCAAGTGTAACTAAAAATCACATTGAATTCGGGACTGCTTATATAGATGTTATTCATGTTGTTTGATAAATTTTTAATTTTCATTATGTCCTGCTATTTTTGATGTGCTGTAAATTCGCATGCTTCTACCATAAGTGCACGGGTCACCAAGTAATAAAGTGTATGAGCATATGAATATCGTTTCCAAAGGGAGCAGATATGCAAGTACTGAATCTAGATTTATACAACTATATTTGACTGGTTCAAATAATGATTGGTTGATTTAAAAACTTAAACAAATGAACAAACAAAGACAATAATAATTACAACCAAGGAAGATGGGGGATTAAAACTCAAGTTTGAGAAGTTTCAAGGCATTGGATTGCCGTTCTATTACATTGTGAATTCTTATAACTTAGTGATTATGATCGATGTTTAGTTGTGTGACAACGGGAACTCCAAATGTACATGATACTCTTTTCTAAGAATATCAACCTATCACTAGAAAGCAACTAGTATATTCCTATACAAGTTAAACTATATAATAATACATTAACCTCCGTTATTTCTCTAGTTTTCGATAGTCAAGTCTATGACTACTGCGTATGGTAAATCTTATATCTTTATAGCGACCTAGCCCATGGTGTATACTACATGAGCATTTGTTGTGGTACTACTACCTCTCAATCTTAATCACAACAAGACGGTTCATCTCAAAATTGGCCAAATTTCAAGAAGCATTAAAAACATAGTGCATGCTCATCACAAATAAATCATCATCCACATCACCTACAAGTTAACAATTTATAATTTCATAGAAATGGCTAATTGACTAGAGAAAATTGGCTCATATTGAAATTATGCAAGCACCACGTGTTTCCCAACTATGAGTCTTACAAATTCCTTAAAACTAACAAAATGAAAGAAGAATTTAAAGAACAAAGTTACAACCCCGAAATAATCTTCACTTCTTCTTCAAAATCTTCAGTGGCCAATGAATTCCTCATCTTCTTGGCTTTAATTCCCAGCTCCTTGATGAATGGGTAAATGATTTTGATGGAGTGTGTGTGTGAAAAGGTGTAGAAATATATATTTTAATGGAGATGAGAAGTGTGAAAATTTAGGTGTAGGGTGTGTGATGAATTGTATGTTGCAAAATGTGATATAAGTGTGTGTATATATCATATGTAATGGAGTCTCATATGGTGGGTGATGTAACAAAATGTATCCATAGTGTGGGAAAGAAGAAAAGATGCCAATTGAGCCTTGTGCTGCCACTTGTCACTTAAGAAGGATAGAGAATCAATTTTGTAATGCCACCTAGCGCTACGGTGCAGCCTTCTGGAGTTGCGGCACCAAACTTCCTTAACCTACTATTTGATTTTTTGTGTTGGTGTCGTGGTGCCCATTTCTCATGTCACAACATAAAACATTCTCCTCAATTGGTGCCACGGCATGGCCTTCTGGAATCGCGACACCTTACTGGTTTGGAGTATGCTATTTAGCCTCTTTCAAATCAATTTTTGATCTCTTTATACTCACCATATATATTCCATGCCCCCATATCCCTAGGAACGAAAATCATGTATTTGAACATAAGAATATTATCCTAATCTATTAGCATTCTCTATCTACTTGAATCAGCTCAATATCATATTTGTGAGAAAAATTAAGCCAAAAATATAAAGACTGCCACATCAGGAAGTTTCACTACACTGCTGACTCTTTAACCCCTTTTTTCATCTTTTAACTCCATTTCTTCAATTCTTGAACCCGCGCAACAAATATTGCAAGATAAGGCATAATTCTATTAATTATGAGATAAAACATTCAAATTTATGTTTTTGAGAGTGTTGGAAATTTGTTAAATTATGAACTTATCAACTACCCCCAAACTTATATTTTGCTCGTCCTTGAGCAAAGTCATAAAGCATACTACTCTAAGTTCATAATTTGATCATGAATATTTCAAATTGATCAACCAACATATTGCCTCGACAATTTATATTGCACATGAGTTTAAAGGTTTGTCATAAAGCTAATCAACTAATACTACAAAACTTGTGCTTCATCAATCTAGTCAACAATTCTTAATATATGTGTATGTGGTGTCAAATTCAAGCTTCATGAATAAATTTTCGATGTGAATTATATAACCAATGACTCTTTTGATATAAGTAAAGAAGTTTTAGGTGTTCCATAGGGTTGCTTTTTATATACCTTCTCCATTAATACAGGCACTCATAAACTTAGATTAAAAGGACTTTAATAAGCTAGTAATGTAAAGCATAAGTATTATGTTACAAATAAAGGATAAGGATAAATAAAGTAAGAGAGTATAAAGTGTTGCATATTAAATCTCAATCCATTCATTTCTTTTCTCTTCCCCAATTCTCTTCCTTTTTCCTTTGGGATTCATGCTTTTCTTTTCTTCTCTTTTTTTGCTTCACTTTTTCTTCTTCTTATCTTCTTTTCTCTTTATTTTATTTTTCATGAATGCCAAGGTTTCATTTCTTGTTCTTTTGATTTCACAACCCCCAAACTTGTTTCTTTTGATATTCATAGGCTTTGATAAATTATGTTCACATCATTCTTTCTCATGAACCTGAATGCATTAACTTCTATGCTCAAAATATTTCATTATGACCTTTACACCAAATCCTGCACAATATGTCAAATTAAGCTCTCATGGGGATAATAAATAAGTTTTTTGGGTTACAAGGGTTAGGTATAGTAAGCTAAAATAAACAAAGTCGAATGGTGATCATTCTTATCCGCTGCACATGCCATTCTTTGTGAAATGGCTCAAAGGGGTGACTAGTGATAATAATGTGATCATGGTAGGCTTTAAAAGGCACAAATGAGTCAAGATGATCTAAATTATTTACAAGTTTGCTAGTTATCTGGGATTTTACCTCAAATAGTAATTAAACAAGTTCTAGAACACCTCATAATGGCTAAAAAGACTCATTGGAAAGAAAATTCAACACCAAGTAACATGCAATTCACAAGATTTCGACACCACGTTCTTAATGAAAATCCATCAATCATGATAAAGATCAAGTACACATAAGAATCGCCACGTTACAAGACTAACAATCTTCTTTTCCTCTAGACTCTATATAATATCAATTAAGTTTCATCATAGGCCATCAGTCATCAAGATAAATCATTCGATCTCAAACATGACCCTATTCAAGTTTGAAGATAAATCATTCAATCTCAAACAAGAGCCTACTCAAGTTTGTTTACAAAAACATGCTTGCCTTGGACTTTCATCACACAAGATATGTAATTCACATAAAAAAATTCAACAAAATTCGAACAAATTGGTTTAATTTTCACAAAAACATAATACCCACCCACAAACATAAATCAAACATTATCCTCAATATTTAAACTAAGAAAAAGCATAGTGGAAAAGAACTAATCCCTCTCAATTAGATGTGCATAAAAAACATGCATCCTTTGGAGGTCCAATGATAGTGTACATAACACCAATGAGATGAGAATCTACAAACTAGAAGAGGGAAAATAAAAGAACACGGGTGAAAGCAACAAAAGTGAAAACAAAAATATAATTAAAGCAATGCAATAGCTAAACAAAAGAAAGCACAAAAATGCCTAAATTTAGAAAAAGAACATGCTTCAAAAACTAACTAAGAAATTATTCGAAAGCAAAGAAAAAGAGGTTTAGGTTGTCTCCCAAGAAGTACTTGATTTATAGTCATCAACCTGACTTTATTACCTCCTCTTGGGAAAAAAACAAGATATAATTTAGACATCTTACGGTCATTACTCCTCCCAACTAGTGCTTGGTTCAGCATTGATCACCCCATATCAAGGGGTTTGAATTTCTCCACAAGGGCCTCACCTTACATAATTGATCGTAACTTTGGTCTTAAATGGTATTTAACATCAAGTGCAAGGGCAACCACCAATCTTTCATCCTCCATCTCTTCTCCTTTTGAATTTGCTGAGAATTATTCCAAGCATCCTTCAACCTATTTTTTTGCACATGCTCAACAATAAAGGGATCAAAAGCATCTAAGTGATTGCACTTATGTTTTTCCACCACACAATTTAATCCCTGAAATTCTTGAAAATTAACATGTGTTTTTATATAAACAGTGATTTTTCTATATACAGGGTTATATGTGAGAAACACTTTACTGTTTCTCAAAGTGCTACATTTGACAAAAGTAAATATATATATATACACACATGCACACACATGTGTTACCTTGTCACAATTATAGTTATACCAATATCTATATTTAGTGGTGGGGTGTGTTATAGAGTGGTATCAAAGCCCAGTTTGTGGTTCTATAGACTGTCCATGTATATAATCTTTGAAATTGGTGGAGCACAACCATGGCATCAAGTATCACTAGACTCACCTACAATGCATAAACTATATGAGCTAACGCTCAACAAGTAAAGATTATGCATGTCAAAGAATAATCCACAATATCAAGTCATGCATCTCAAAATGTTATGCCCATAATGCAATTCCATGCATCAAAACATTTCTCTCAAAATTATTTCATTCTTGGGCTCCTAACCAATGCTACTATCTCATGCACCGAAAAAGAGCTCTACACACCGCCATAATCCAATGGCCAACAATGATATAAGCATGTAAATCCATGCATACTCATATGCATGCAAATCCATGCACGCGAACCTGCAAATCCATGCATAGAACCATGCAAATCTATGCATGCTTCGATGCACTAGTAGTGGACATCAAAATATTTTCTTTCTCAGAATCATGCCGTGCAATGCAAGATTTATCACAATGCTCGTATATGGTGTATGCATGTGCCAATGCCTATGTATATATGCTCAATGGACATGAATGACAATAATGCGTGCCTCTGCTATGCATATATGGTCTATGGTATTACATATAAATCACACATTTACTATGTCTATACATTGTAGTTGCAAATGAATCTTTACTTATCTTTGATCGCTTATGTGTTACTTCTAGGTTTCTTAAGTATTACTTCCCAACCCTAGATGTGAAACAATCTGTAAAAATACAAGATATCAATCACCATCCTCAATTAACAAGTTCATTATACCTAATATAGTATAAAGATCTTGAATGTCAATTTAACTAAACAACCTTACCACTTAAAAACTATAATCGAATACAACCTTCTACGAACCTTTGTTCCACATCTTAAATGTATAATAACCTCATTTAATTGATGTATTATAACTCTTATAATATCCCCATAAATGTTAGGGATCATTTGCACCAATCTATGTTGGAACATGTTAATGAACCAAATGGGACAGATTCACAATTTTATATTTTTTTGCTGTCACATTAATTTGTATGATGATTTTGATACCCATAGGCATATTCATTCACTCCCCAATTTTTATCACACTTAGATAACATAAAAAAATGTAACCATGTCATAGAATGGCTAAAATTCACGGATATAGCTTCCCAAGTTCAGCTCCCTTCACAGCATACTGAAACAGATTTTTCCTACCGTGATAGTTTTGCGCACTTCATGACATTAATGTTGGGCTACTTTTGCTTGCTTTGTAGTCAAAGCTGCAGCAGAAATGCTGCTGCAGCTCTTTGACCAAAGTTGCCCCCTACGCGGGCGACTTTTGGTCTTATTTTCCCCACCCCCACTCCCTCGCCTCTATAAATACTTTCTTTCATTTGTTCCTATTTTTGTTTTCTCTACACTATATTCATTTTCATTACTTTCCTTTCGACTCTCATTTTCTTTTCTCTACCACCATCTTCTATTTTTTTCTTTTTTGTTATTTTTTATAAAGGTATAATTACATTATTTATTTTTATTTTTTTCTTTTTAATAAATTTAAAATTTACTATTATTTCTCATTTTTTGATGTATTTAATAGGTTGTTGATTTTGAGAACGAGGATCATTTCCACCTTGATAAACTTTAAGTATAGGTACGAGACTTTAATTATATATAAATTATGTAGTTTTTGTATTGTTTTAGTTGTACGTAGTATGTTGATTAGTTGATTTGAGATTTGTAAATGATTATAATCATACTCTTAGATATTATATGTAATGATGCATATTTGTTATTTCAATTATTTGATGCATGATTTGAAAATTATAATTAACCAACAATTGAAATATTAATAAATAAATAAAAACTTCTTAATTATTATAATAAAATAACAAATATTATAAAATTCAAAAAATTAAATTAATAATTATAAAATTAATTTTAATGAATAATAATTTTAATTAATTAGGAATGATAAGCTTTTCTGCCCACTGAAGAAGACGATATAGCTCAGAGAAGATTACAATTAGAGGCAGCCCTCAAGTGTGAAGTAGGGTATGTCAAACTGAGGTATTATTAGAGACCATCACCTTTTCTCTTACTGGGAATAAAAAAACTTGCCCCCCCAAAGTTCTTAATTATTATAAAAATAATAATTAACTAACTAATTAAAATAAATAATTATTTGTGAATGCATTTGTTCAAAATAAGTATTTTAAAATTCAAAAAATTAAATTAATAATTATGAAATTAATTTTAATGAATAATAATTTTAGTTAATTAAAAATCATAATTATTAGAAAGTTATTAATTATTATAAAAATAATAATTAACTAATTAATTAAAATAAATAATTAATTGTGAATGCATTTGTTCAAAATAATTATTTTAAAATTTGAAAAAGTAACTTAATAATTATAAAATTAATTTCAATGTATAATAATTTGAGTTAATTAGAAATGCTAATTATTTGAAACTTCTTAATTATTATAATAAAAATTAATTAACTAACTAATTAAAATAAATAATTATTTGTGAATGCATTTGTTCAAAATAAGTATTTTAAAATTTGAAAAATGAAATTAATAATCATAAAATTGATTTCAATGTATAATAATTTGAGTTAATTAGAAATGATAATTATTAGAAACTTCTTAATTATTACAATTAAAAAATAATTAACTAATTAATTAAAATAAATAATTATTTGTGAATGCATTTGTTCAAAAATAAGTATTTTAATATTTAAAATTAAAATTAATAATTATAAATTTTAATTTTAATGACTGATAATTTTAGTTAATTAGGAATGATAATTATTAGAAACTTCTTAATTATTATAATAAAATAATAATTAACTAACTAATGAAAATAAATAATTATTTGTGAATGCATTTGTTCAAAATAAGTATTTTAAAATTCAAAAAATTAAATTAATAATTATGAAATTAATTTTATTGAATAATAATTTTAGTTAATTAGAAATGATAATTATTAGAAAGTTCTTAATTATTATAATAAAATATTAATAACTAATTAAAATAAATAATTATTTGTGAATGCATTTGTTCAAATTAAGTATTTTAAAATTAAATTAATAATGATAAAATTAATTTCAATGTATAATAATTTGAGTTAATTAGAAATGATAATTATTAGAAACTTCTTAATTATTATAATAAAAAATAATTAACTAACTAATTAAAATAGATAATTATTTGTGAATCCATTTGTTCAAAATAAGTATTTTAAAATTCAAAAAATAAATTAATAATTATAAATTTTAATTTTATGAATAATGATTTTAGTTAATTCAAAATGATAATTATTAGAAACTTCTTAATTATTATAATAAAAAATAATTAACTAACTAACCAAAAATAATTATTTGTGAATGCATTTGTTAATGAATATTAGTTTTAGTTAATTAACCTTATATTTTCTTGATTTTGAAGTTATGTCAAATTCGAGCAAGATCGGTGTTGTGGTGCATTTTGGTGGTCAAATTTACAAAATGGTTATTTTGTGACATATGATCGTCCTGCAGTTGGAGCTAGGAGATATCTCGTAGGACAGACTATTCGTGATTGTTATTGATGTTGTATCAGATGACGGACATTGATAATAATCAGTATTTATTAAAAATATCCGCCAAGTACTGTGAATAATATGTCACATCTAATATCAATCAACAATGATGAATATTTGTGGTTTTTCTTTTGATCCGGAGGTCGAAAATCAATCTGTACATTTTTATGTTCAAGCTGAACAATTGCAGCCTAATATTATGCCGGATATCCCGACAAGCAATGAGTATTAACAATATGCATCTTATTTAAGAGATAATACTGTTATTGATATGCTACAATCACGCAAGGGATGACAAGTGTCAGGATTGAAGATCAGTGTGCAATTATTTCAAGCTCCAGCCAACATCAACATGTTCAATTTGAAAGTACATATGCAGAAGCTGTGGATGTCGGATCAGCCGATGAATTACCCGACCCAATGGTCGATAGTTTTGGTGCAGAAGAGTATGTTGATTCTGAACTCGATGAAAGTGGCTCTGATGGTGAAGTCGATGGTGATGATGAGGTAGATGTTGATGACATGCAAAGAGATGTATAACCAGCACGATGAGAACACCTCATCCCAACAGCACGTGCGAGTACTAGTGTATACCTCAATGCCCTCAATGACTGTTGATTATGCGATGTATTCTACTTCTCTATTCTTCAACAAAACTCATCCGGAAGTACTTGTGGACTCTATTAATATTTCGAAAAAAAATAAAGTTTTATGATTCCATAAAAGGAGAATTTGATAAAGGTATAGTCTTCAAAGATAAAAAAATTTACAGTCTGCAGTGAAAGATTTCTCTGTGCGAATCATAAAATGCAAATATCGATGTGTTGAGAGTACACCGAAACTATGGAAGGTCGAATGCAAGCATAGCATATTGGGATCATGGTGCGGTTGGGGGCTTCGAGCAGGTTTCAAAGATAAGTTCGGTTTATGGAAAATCACCAAGTATGGAGGCCCTCATACGTGCCTGATGAATGCAGTGTCCGTAGATCATCGTAATCTATGCAAAACCATGATTGCTACATTACTTGCAGGCATGGTTCAGTGTGATCCTACATTACTTGCAGGCATGATATTTCATCACTCTGTAAAATATTTTTGGATCGTACATCAAAGGGTCATCAAATGATTAGAAGAACCAACCATGGCCCGATGAAATATTAAGATAATATGACACTTTGTAGAAGCAGTCCATAGACCATACTGTACATTTGTTTGATTACACCGAGCAATCTACTTCGGCAATAATGCGCCAAGCTGGATCATCAAATATTTATACACACGTTGTGAAACTGAAGTTGTAAGAATGCTCATGCGGATGGTGGAGGCACACTGAAATTCCATGCTCACATACAATGCAAGTTTGTCAACATTTTGGATTAACCCAGCAGTGTTCATGAAATCGTACTACAACACTGCTTCTTATGTGGACACATATAGTAACACGTTTGAGCCATTGCCAGATGAAGATTGTTAGGACACCCTATATTTCGAGTTGTGCCACAATCCATCTTTGCGAGTTCGGAAACATCGTGGACGATATACTACTACTCGAATCCCGAACGAGATGGATTGACCTTAAACATGTGCTAGACAATAATATCGTGTAAGCCAACAGGGTGATTTATCACAACGTGGGACAACTAGTCGACAACGTAGATGATGTTGTCATGGACTAGTATAAATAATTATTAGTTTGTAATATTTTTGTGAAGACTAGTCAATGACTTGTTAAATGACTTTAGTGTATATGATATTTGTAATCTTTATCTATGTGATCTGATTTGACTTATTTACCACATGATTCATGATTTGACTTGTTTAATTTATGCAGTTATTTAAATTTTGAACATCATTATGAATTAAATGTTTATTTCACAATTTGAGTTATTAATTAGGATTATTATTATTACAAGATGGACATTCCTACAATTTATGGTCCCTGCGATACGACAATTTTTATAGTCAGGCATATCATCGATCTGAGGATGTATTTTTGGGTTCTGTAGATAACATCTTATTTGTTAGACATGGAATTGGATAATTTTGGAGACTTGACGACGTGATGATAATCCTCATCTCATACTACATTATCGTGTCATTCATATATTATTTGACATGGAATTTTATAGAGTTTATAGGTGTGGATATTTTGATATTGATCGTCATTTGATCACTGCACTTGTTGACAGATGGCGTTCTAAGACCCACACCTTCCATTTTTGAGTTGCTGATGTGACTGTTACATTATATGATGTAGCAGTCATTTGGGGGCTACCAGTTGAGGGAGGGCCCATTACTGGCACGGATATTAAGAGATCGAAATCACAGTGGCAACAGTATTGTCTCCATTATCTAGGATTCACACCTGATGAGGACCTGATAGCCCATCCGGTGACTGATGACACCAGATGTAGATGTTGAGAGATACGCTCGAGGATGTGTTTTGATTCTTCTGGGCAATATTATGTGCCCGGATACATCAGGCAACAAAGTGTCATTATTGTATTTACATCATATGGAGCATATTGCAGACTGTGGTAGATGCAGTTGGGGTAGTGCAGTCCTCAGTTTTTGTACCGTGAGTTATGCAACGCGAGTGGTAGAGAAAAGAAAGATGTTGGTGGAGCCACGCATCTTCTACAGGTAAATTTAATTTTAGTACCTCATACCTACATATACTTTTATTATGTCATAATTAAAGTAATTATATAGTGTTTACTTTCTAATTGAATTGCAGATTTGGGCATAGTCGCGTATTACTACTTTGGTGTCTAGACAGTAACGCAGTCGAATCAATATGGACCAGTTGCTATCAATGTCATATGAGTCAAGTTTTGACTGTCAAAGCTGCAGCACAAATGGCGACTTTGCTGTCAAGCTTTGGCTGCCAAGGCTGTAGCAAAATCAAAGCAAACAAAAGTCGCCCATTTTGTGGGCGACTTTCAAAACCAGCAGAATCAAAGCAAATAAAAGTCGTCCCCACCTTGAGCAATTTTGCATAAAATTTTAACCCTCCATCTTACGATATTTGTATAATTTTTTTTAAAATCACAATATTCAATTAAAAAAGCCGTTTGATGCTCCGGATGTTTGTTTTTTTAGGCATAAATCTCCTTTCTATTGTAGCTTTTTCGTTGAGCCTCTTAATGAAAGACCATCTTCTTTCCGTTAGCTTTTATTTCTTAGTTGAAGACTTCAAATGCCATTCGTTGTTGTGCAGAAAAAAAAAACATGAATTGCCCCTAACTAATCTCTTGGTGAACAGAAAATCGCAAAAATGCCATTGCAAGGCATTGTAAATCAAAAACAAATAATAAAGTTTGCAAAAATCAATAATTTCTGGAAAAATAACTCTATAGAGATGCTAACCTCATATTAATCAAAATCCTTAACCCTAATTTAAAAATCATTACTTTATGATCCAAAACCCTTTTATTCAAGTATACTATATAAATCTCTATGGTCCCAAACCCTTTCACAAAATTTAAAGAAATTGCAAATTTTATTGTAATTCTAAATTTTATTTTCTTTTCAAAAATCATTAGCACCGAAGTCCTCTTTATTTAGATGTGCTAATTATAATTCTAACTCTTTTGGCTAAAAAGGTGCTAACTTTAAGGGTATCAAATAAGGAAAAAACTTTGTTATACAGAACATATACACATATCTCTAATATACAACTCTACTTTCTGTTGAATCCATAATATTATAATATATAGGTAAATTATAAAAACTATTTTTAAATTTTGACCTCTTTATAAAAAGACTCACTTATCTTTTGAATCTACCCTTTGGCGTTTGCATCCATTTTGTATCGATTCTACAAATTACATTGTCCTTAACTGTTCACAAAATGTAGCCCTTGGTAGTATATGTAATATTTTTAAATTTTACAGAAACGTAATTGTTAAAAGTGAATATTTATAAAATAATATAGTTTAGGGTTATTATTTCTATTTTTATTAATTATTGTTTTTTTTTTTGCATTTTTTAAAAGTATCTTTTGGTCCTTATTGTCAAAATATACTTACTTTGTTTATTAAACTTTCTCCAGTATATTTTATAATTTTTTAATAAAGAGCATTTTAAATTTATTTGGTATAATTTGTATTATTATCATTAATAAAATCAAAACTAAGTAAATAGAAAAATTTTGCACTACAAATTTACAATAGTTTTAAATTATTTATCAAAAATTTAAATAAGTGTTCACAAGTTAATAAACTTTCAGATTTAAAAAATTAGAAAATAGTTTAGCAAATATATTTAAATAATTTCTCAATTTACAAAAATACAAAATAACTTAAAAAATTTCCAATAATATTTAATATTAATAATTGAGCAAACTTAATGCTTAAATTTGCTCAATTATACATCGTGAAACTAAATAATGTTCAAATATAAACAAAATTTTATATTTTAAGGGCAAAAATATATATCTAAATTCTAATTTAAATCAAATAAAGAAAATAGTTTTAAACAATATATTTAAATTCTTAATAATTGGCAAAAAATATAATAAATTAAGAAATTGAGAAAAAATAACAACTTCATCTCCACCACCCCTTCAAATTGGGTCCCAAATTGATGGGTTAGTTTCAGCTTATCTATGCAGTTGTGCACGCACTCTTCGAATAAAAATTTATTTTCTGAAAGATTTTGGCTTTTGTACTTTGGTAGGTATCCAAAATCCTTTTAATGCCCTATGTTGTTTGAAGGAATATCTATCTAATCCTGATCAATTGCGTAAAGTCCGCAATTGTAATGAACAAAGAAAAGTATACAAAAAAGACAGTTATTTTCTACTATATTAGTATTTATATTATATTATATTTGTATTAGATAGTATTTAAATTAGTTAGTGATCCCTGCTAAGTGAGTCCTTTATTTCCGTGATGATTGTGGGCACCAAATCATATATTTTGTATCTATGGGCTGAGGAGAAAAGGGGCTCGACATGTACACGAGAGAAGCAAAGAAGTCAGCCTCTTTCAAATATACACATAATTTTGGCAATACAATACAGTTGGACTCTCATGTCGATCCAATGAAATATTTTTTAAAAGATTGAGAGGGGTAAAATTATCTATTTATAACTTATAATTTATATATATTTTTTTTGAATATAAGTGAAGGGCAAGCTCAAAATAGATATCTAACATATTAACAGGAGGTTTTTTTTTTTTTTTTCAAATTTGAAAAGATAAATAATTTTTTTTGTAAATAGTTTTTATAATGTATCCTAAAAATAGCAATGACATTAACTGAAAGATCTAATAGCACCACAAATCCCAAATATTGAACGTGGAACACATTTTCTGCGGAAATGTCTCAAACATCATAGGCACAAACAATGTTCATGACTATCACAACTAGTATCTAGAACCTAAAACAAAAGAAATGGACTTAAAGTTTACAAAGTCATAAAAATGGGGTAAAATGAATAAAATTTCCTGTGTTTATATAAAATAAAACCCTATATTAAAAATATAATCCAAAATATCCCGTGAAATTGAAAAACTCAGCACACTCGTTTTGACCATTAGTAAAGTTTAACAGCATTAACTTTGTTCATGAATTGCCCATCATTCCTTATACTTTAAACTTCAAAGTCTTCAGCGACCCCATTAGTTTTCAACAGATTTCATCATTAAAGAAAGAGAGATGTAAGAGATGCAACCAACCATGGTGAAGAGATGAAGAGGCTGCACTAATTTATGTTAAATGTCTCATAATTTTATTTTAAATAGGCCCAAATCTTAACATAAATTTTATCTTTCCAACTTCTCACCTCATTTTATGAAAATATTGACCTTGAATTCAAGCATTATTCAGTTTAATTGAGGGTTCTAAGTGTTGATTTTTGAAAATTATTATTTATATGGTAAAATTTTCTTCTTTATAAAGGTACGTATCAGTGTCACATTGTTTAATTTCTCCCCAAAATTTTTGTCTATTTTACATTTTTGCCATATTAAAACTGTGTCGACTGGAGCTTTGAAATAATTTTCAATTTATTTTTATTTTTTGTATGTATTTTGTAAATTTTTTCTATGTTATAATGTGTGGAACAATGTGTAAATAAATAGTGATGAGAATTGAGGTTTGGGGTAGTTTATGGAGGGTTGCAAAATGTGTATTACATGGACGAATGTTGATTGGGATGTATTAGGAATTTGTTCTGGTTGATGAAATTATTCAAAACTAATTTAGTTTGTTAAACAACTGTAATTAAAATTTAGTTTTTCTTGTTAATAATACAGCAAGTGTATTTTACTGGACATATAATTTACTTTGATTCGACCAAACTCAACATAATTTCCCGTAAGGGCCCAGGTGACAAGGCCCGCCACATCCAAACGATTATCGTCCATCTCCTGAAAGATGATCTACAGCTAAATTTCATCCAAACACATCAGATAACAGATACTCCAACTCAATATCCACAAGCGACAAAATATTTGATCAAGCAAAAAATCACATATAAATACATGTAGAATTCCTGCAACACAATTCAGTTTTCATGGCCTCCTTGCCTCCAGTTGTGGTTGGCACACAGTCAAGCTCGACCCAGAATTCAAGAAACTCTCCTCTCCTTCTCTTCCATTTGAAAAGGTAGAGAGCTTTATATGTACTCACCTCAAATTGTATTCCTATGTATATTATAATGCATATGTTATATATAATACTCAAGCTTTTAACTTTTCTGGAGTGTAGAAAAATTATAGCACGAAAGAGTTAGATAAGAGCTTTTGACTCATTCAGTTTGGATTCAGAGAAGCACTTTCGTTGATAAGAGAAGGTAACAGAAAACTTGAATCATCTTCTTACGTTCCACTTTTGCAAGAATGTATAGAGAATAATTCAGTTTCGGGGTGGAATCCATTCATGCCCACATTATAAAAACTGGATTTTGTGAAGAATTGTTCCTCATGACATTTCTTGTCAATGTATATGCCAAATGTGGGATGATGGGAAGTGCTCGAAGGGTATTCGATAATTTGCCGAAAAGAAACGTTGTCACGTGGACTTCATTGATGTCTGGCTATGTTCATAGTTTGCAGCCTGAGTTTTCTATTAGTGTTTTCAAGGAAATGTTGGAAGTCGGGGTTACCCTACAAATTATACTTTAGGAATTGTCTTAAATGCTTGCTCTTCTTTGTGTGATATTGAATTTGGGAAGCATATTCATGGATACATCGTAAAGTATGATATTTAGTATGATGCGAGCATTGGGAATGCACTTTGTAGCTTATACTCCAAATGTTGTAGTCTGGATATGGCAAATAAGGCGTTTCATAGGATCAAGGAAAAGAATGTGATTTCATGGACTGCTCTTATATCTGCTTGTGGGGATAATGGAAATTCTGCTATGGGATTGGATATGTTTGTTCAAATGCTTGTTGAGGGTGTTGAGCCAAATGAGATCACTTTGACTAGTGTATTGAGTTTGTGTTGCACAATGCGGGCCCTGGATGTGGGACAGGTTCATTCGTTGAGTTTAAAACTTGGATATGGGTCAGATTTACCTGTAACAAATTCAATTATGTATTTGTACTTGAAAAGTGGGTGCATCAGCGGGGCAAAGAAGTTGTTTGATGGAATGAACACCGTCAGCTTAGTTACATGGAATGCTATGATTGCAGGCCATGCAGAAATGACTAGTCTTGCGGAGGATGGCCTTTCAGCCTACTCTGTGGAATTGAGGCCCTTAAAATTTTCCTGCGAATGAACAGATCAGGATTGCAACCTGATTTGTATACCTTTTCAAGTGTATTAACTATATGCAGTAGTTTAGTGGCTTTGGAGCAGGGGGAACAAGTTCATGCTCAGACAATAAAAACTGGATTTTTGTCTGACATGGTCATAGGAACTGCCCTAGTTAACATGTATAATAAATGTGGAAGTATTGCTGAGCAAACAAAGCTTTTGTAGAGATGTGTACAAGAACATTAATTTCCTGGACTACCATGATCACCGCATTTGCACAGCATGGACACTCACAACAGGCATTACAGCTTTTTGAGGATATGAGACTTGTAGGGGTTAGACCAAACAAGATTACCTTTGTTGGTGTGCTCTCAGCTTGTAGTCAGGCTGGAATGGTTGAGCAGGCATTAGCCTATTATGACATGATGAAAAATGATTACAAAATCAATCCTGTGATGGACCATCATGCATGCCTGGTTGATATGTTTATGAGGTTAGGTCAGATTGATGAAGCTTTTGAATTTATCAAGAAGACAAAACTCGATGCCAAATGAATTTATATGGTCAATCTTGATCGCCAGCTGTAGAAGCCAAGGGGAATTAGAGTTAGGCTTTTATGCTGCCGAACAACTGCTTGAACTTAAACCAAAAGATTCCGAGACCTATTTCTTACTGTTAAATATGTACCTATAAGAAAAATGATGAGAGATGAAAAGATCGATAAAATAACAGATTGGAGCTGGATTAGCATTCGAAACAAGATTTATGCATTCAAATTCGACAACAAGAAACATCAGTCGGATGATGTTGCTAAACTTTTGGAGGATTTGCTTGATAGAGCGAGGCCTCTTGATATCAGGTAGAGACAAATTCAGAGATGGTAGATGAGGAAAAGGAGGAAGCCACAACCGTGCCTGCTCATCACAGTGAAAAGTTAGCAGTTGCCTTTGGGTTACTCAACACATCAATCAACTCACAAATTCGGTTAACAAGAGTATTAGCATGTGTAGGGACTGCCATAATTTTATAAAAGTCGTCTCAGTATTGACGTCAAGACAATAATAATTCGAGATAGTAAGAGACTGCACAAATTTTTCAGTGGACAATGTTCATGTGAGGATTTTGGTGCTCTTGTTTGATGACTTTTTGCACCTAGTGAAAGAACTTTGATGCAATGATCATTTTCAGGAAAACTGATTGTGCAATTTTATCTAAATTTCTCATAGTACTTTGTCCATCACTTATTGTTATAAAATTCACTTATTTAACTGCTATTACAATTGCCATAAAGAGATCTTAATTTGGTTTTTTGCTTACTTAGTTCTTAGTTGCAGGGACTACATTTTATAGTAATGGTTTATTTACTTTGGGGGATGGATGATGGTTTATAGATGGAGAGAAGATAAGGATAATCCCAAATACTCTTTTAACTTTTTCATACCTCCTAATGCCCTATATTCACAAATATGATCTTTCTGTTGGGTTG
>JAGSPU010000837.1:0-28705 GCA_019321725.1 Paulownia fortunei | reverse complement strand
ACAAAAACATAAACAACTTCATTTGGAAAGTTGGTCAATAATATAAAATATTTAATTACATGAACCCATGTCTAGGCTTTGAAATTACCCTCAACTAAGAAGAAAGTTTAGCCCAATAACAACATTGGAAGTCAAAGAAACTTATTGATTGAAAAAGATAGTTGAGGTTGATGGTAGATTATGGATGTCTCCTCCTCCAAACCCCTTCAACTTTGTCTTCCTTGATCCCTAATACCCCCCAAGATTGCTTTCCAAATGTATGTATGATTTCTAGAGAATGAGTCTTCTCTGGTTTAAGCTCCTCTCCCCCTTTTAAATGATGAATGACCCCTGAAAACTTTCTACTTTTCATGGCTTTTCCAAAAAAATCTTCCAAAAGGAACCTGAAATTCTTCCCCCTTTCTTTAGCTTTTTCCCATGTTTCCTCTCCTTTTCCTCCTTGTTTTTATGTCAAAAGAAATTCCCACATTCATATTGGAATATTCCTTTTAAAGTCCTCCAAAAAGAAGTCCCAAAATCGGATTTAAAAATCGTGTTTTCAAGTTTTCCCGAACTAAAACCGCGGCTCCAAACATTCTATCCAATTGGCACTATAACTCTAATTTTTTGGGTTGCAGCTCTAATTTCCTAGGCTGTGGCATCAAATCTTGTATCCTATTGGCGCTGCAACTCTAATTTTTGGGGCTGCGATCCTAATCATTCTACTTGTAAGCCATTTTTGAGCTCTTTCTAGTTTGAATTAGCCTTTTGTGTCTTCTAATGAATTGTAGCTACTATCTTGGCTTTCAATAGACACTTGAATCAACTCAATTTGACATATGTTGAGAGAGTTATGCCAAAAGCACAAAGACTACAGTATTTGGAAGTTTTGGTGCACTTTTGACTCTTTAATTGAATTTTCTCTTTAAAATTATTTGAACTAGGATAAGTTGTCAACATCAAATAGATCTATCACTTATCTTTCCAATGAGCTAAGAATGAGGTTAATATAGCTTTGGATCATAAAGTTATGCCCAAAATATAAAACTTGCCGTAGTGGCATCGTGTCAATAAGATTTTGCCCAAAAATGCTTGTTTCAACTTCGTTTTGGCTCATTTCTGATCTTTTGATCCCCAAACTTCTATCATACATAAAACATTAATAAAATATAATATTAACAAGAACAAAGAAAAGAAGACGTAGTGGAATTGATACAAAATATGTAAAAATATGCACTTATTAATTCGAGGCCATACATATAATGGTGGAGTTAAACAATCAAGTGGCATACTAGTTGTCAAGAGTTGATAAGTTGTTACACCAAATCCTTTAAATTTTCAACTACCCAATTGAATTATATTTTTCGGCCAGATACAACCAGATGTTAATGATATTTAAATAATAAAAGTTGTAGATCTTTGTCTGTTGATATGTTTTCATATTTTGTTTGTCAAATTTAGCTATCAGATGAGGGAGATATGGTCAAATTACTGAATTATGTTCAAGAGTCATCCTTCAACATCAACAATGCCTTACAACATGTTTATTGATCATTTTGACATATTTCTGATCATCTTGTCTTCAACAAACTCTACCGCTTACAAATTTCAGCCTAAAAATATTTTTGGTTTAAGAGATATGATCCAATTGGTAAAATAGATCAAGACTACGCTTAATTTTGATCCAAAAATTTTTATGATCCATTTTGTACAACCACTTGTAATCCAACTTTTTTTATCCTTACACATTTAGTATAGGATCGAAAGTCTGCATGAATTCATAGATGAATGACTTTGCAATCCATAACCTCAAGAATTAACTCAAAACCATTTTAGATTTAAAAGTTACGTCTATTTCTCTAAAGCCTACACAAAAGAGGATAAAACTTTTTATCTCATGTTTTATGTTAATTTTCCATTTTATTCGTACAACACAAAAATGCTTTAATTGAGAGTTCTAATGATAATTTCAAAGTAAAACTATTAATATAAATCCTAATTAATAGTACACTTTTAAATGTTCATGACATCCTCAACCAGCTTATTACTAATCCCTAGTAATTATAGCGTAATGAAATAAAGCAAATAAAAATGAACATGCATGATTATCAAAATTTAAAAAAAAAAACTTATAAAATAGTCTAACAATCACAAACAATCATTTATCAGAGATCAAGATGCTATCGAGGTACTTTTTTTCAAAGAATGTTGTGTGTATGTGCATTAAGCCAACCTTTTATTCCACAGACCAAAATTTATATAATTTCAAAACTAATCATGAAATGCTTCAACTCTATATCCTCACAGGTAAGTGTTTGCCATTTTAAGTTGGTAAGTGTTCACTCATGGAGTTGGAAAACAGTTAAAACACTCAGAAAAATGACTTAAATGATTTAGGACAAACATTTAAACTAAAATTGAACGTAAGATAGGTAGTCACCAAATTTGAAATACCTAGTCTGTCTTATCAAAATATGCCTCGAAATTTCATTAGTTAACCTAAAAATGAAATTGTATTTTTCTTTGTTTTTTTTTTCTTTTTTTTTTCTCTTTTTTTGATTTTGTTTTTTATTTTTTTACAACATGACTCGCATGATAATAGAAGATCAAAAGAAGGATTTATAATTACTCGCATCACTTGCTATAAACCAAAATATTCAATAGAAATAGATAATTATATAGGTTTACCTAATTTATTTCTCCACATGTAAGGTAGACATAATTAAGCATCTCAAATTGCCAAGAAACTATTTTAAATGATTGATTAAAGTTCAAAATGCTTGTTTTCTCAAACTCTCCACTTATTCACAAAAGATGCGTGAATAATAAAAAGTAAACACTTTAACATAGTCGAATTTTCAGTTATATGTATCACAATCAATCTTTCCACAAGGCTTAGGGTTAGCACAACACTAATTTTTTTTTCAAGATAGTGCCCTTGGACTTCAAAAAGAAAAGACTGCAATTATATTTTGACAATCACAAAAGTTCAGTTAAAAACTTCACAAACATACTATGTTATGCACCAAAAAAAATAACAAATAGGGGTGCGCCTCAAGACTGCCAAAAGATTACCCTTTACTCTGGTCATCCCTACTTATGGTTTCAACGGATTCAAAAGAAAACAAGCTTGAATTTTAAAAAAAGACTATAAAAACACATATTGAACACACAAATCATGATATCAACTATCCCCTTCCCAACCTAATCGAGATATTATCCTTAATGTCAAAAATAAATAAGAAAGTAGAGTTTAAAACATATTACTTGAAAATGTGGCTTATTGAAAAAATAAAGCTGAAACAACACAAAACACACACTATTAATTGAAGCCATTAAGGATAAATTTCACGGGTTGAGAGACAAATTCATTTTGCATTTTTGATCACTGTCCTTGTTGGACCAATCCACATAGGCTAAGTCTAGATCAGATTCTGGCACATATGCTAAAAGTTGATTAGTCAATCAATTAGGTGTTGGAGCACAAATGAGGATTCGTCTCACAGACGGTGAAATAAAACTTTTTTTCACAACATGATCTACAAAATATAGCAAACCATCTTAGAAACCATTAACATTAAGAATGCCTATAGGTTTCTGGTGAATGTTGAGTTGTGCACAAGAGACAATTTGGAATAATTCTCCAGTGTCCCAAAACCACCAGGTAGAGTGATGAATGCATCCGCATTAATATATGACATTTTTAGCTCATCTTCGATGATCACACTTGTGATATTATGTACTGTTAAAGGTTTTGGGATAACTCTAAAAACTTTGACTCTTTCTACATGAGCATAAGTAGCAACACTCTCTATTAACCTCAAACTACCTCCCCCATACACTAAATTAATTTTTCTTTTTGCTAACATTGTACAAAGGTTATGAGCTGCCTCTAGAAACTCATCATTTTTTCCTAGATTGGATCCACAAAAGACACAAATATAGTTAAACTTGCAAGTGGAAGAGACTTTTTTTTTCGAATGTGAGTTGTGCAAAAATGGAGTGCACAAATATAGTTAAACTTGCTATTTATTGAAGTGTGAATAGGGAATGCATTTATTGCACATCTTTTTCTTTTGTCAGAAATGATGAGAATAAGGAGACACAAAATTAAAAAATTATCTACTTGTACGTGAATGTATATGTAGATGTGATTGTGACTTACATCTTCCTCTGGTTTTACATCCAATAATGACTTAAATGCCTTATATGGTTCGAGAATATGCTCCCATCCAATTTTCTTATAAACTGGCAAACTGGGTGTTTTAATATCAGATTTCCAAGACTATAATGCTCATATTCATCCCAAAAGTGATTTCATAAATTAAGAATTGCACAATGCACTAATCCATATGAATACATCTCAAGAATCAATATAATATCATCTAAAGGCTCCATACTCAATCCATCCATAATGAATTGAATTTTATCTTCTCGATTTTTAGAAATCATTCTTAAAGGATGACATTTTATGTTGCAAGTCCATCAAGCACATTTGTGACAAATTTGCATTTTTATGGCCCATCGATTTATTAAATACGTGTTTTTTATCAAAACCAGACATGTATCTATCAAGCAAGTTTGAAGACTCGCATGAAAACTCACCTGCTACTCTTACCTTTGCTTCAATTATCCATCGCATGTCCCTTGGGATGCCTTTGTGCATAAGCATCCTTAATCTTTCAATCCTGATTTTATAAATTTTTAAAATTATATTTTTAGGAAGAAAAGAAATTACTTCTTGAGAGTTAGAAGAATGTCATCTTTTTTGAAAAGAACAAAAAAAATGAGAAAAAGAGAAAAATTTTGTACAGAGATTTCAATTGTTTGGGAAACTGATAAGTCCGACATTAATAGCCATGGACCGCCACTTAATTAGGAAAAAAAATAAAAGAAAGAAAGCCTATAAAATAAATAAAGTTAGATAAAATAAGGGTTATAAAGAAAAAAAAATTCTTCTTGTGAAAATTAATTCTCTAGAAATGGTTTGATTCTTTGTCCATTTACTTTGAGTACATTACAATTTCTAGGATTCTCAATGTCAATTACCTCATAAGAATATACTTCTTTTATAACAAAAGAACCACTCCATCTCAATCTCAATTTTCCAGAAACAAATGCAATCGAGAATTATAAAGCAAAACCTTTTGACCAACCTCAAATATCTTTCATAAAATTTTATTATCATAAAAATATTTGATTTTCGCTTTATGAATTTTAAAATTCTCATATTCATCATTTCTCAATTCTTGAAGTTCATTGATTTGCAATTTGCGTAATTTTGAAACTTCATCAAGGTTGAAATTAAACATTTTGATTGCCCAATAAGCTTTATGTTCAAGTTCAACAGGTAAATAACAAGGTTTTTTGTAAACTATCCTATAAAGAGACATGCCTAATAATGTTCTAAAAATAGTTCTATATGCCAAAAGTGTATCGGTAAGTTTAAGAGACCAATCTTTACATTTGAGTTAACTGTCTTTTCCAAAATTTATTTTATCTCCCTATTTGCAAGTTCAACTTGTCCATTTGTCTGAGGGTAATAAGAGGTTGTGACTTTATGAATGATTCTATATTTCCTCATTGAAGTTCCAAAAACTTTGTTATAAAATTGTTTTCCCGCATTACTGATAATGGATCGAGGAATTCTAAATCAACAGAGAATTGCCTCGATCTATGTTTGAGACATAATTTATGGCGACCAATATGTAAATACAACCAAATGATAATGACAATGGTCCCATGAAGTCAATACCCCAACAATCAATGATTTCAATCACCAGAATAAGGTGTAGGGGCATCACGTTTCGCTTTAAAATGGACCCTAACTTTTGACATTTTTTACAACTTTTGCAAAAAATATAAATATCTTTGAAAAGAGTTGACCAATAAAATCCACATTGTAAGATCTTTCCAGCAATTTTCTTTACCTAAAAGTGACCACCACATACTTTTGAATGACAAAATTTAACAATATTACTTATCTTATTATCTAGCACACATATTCGAAAGATTTGATCAGGACAATATTTGAACATGTATGGATCATCCTAATAAAGGTTTTTCACCTTAGTCAAAAAATTCTTTTTATCTTCAGAGTTCCATTACAATGGCATCTTTCCTTTCACAAGAAAACTATCAATGTCAGCAAACCAAGATAAAATATAAACATTAAATAGTTGTCATCAGACAAAATGTCATTGATAGTTGTGGTTTGAAATGAGTCATCACAAATAAGTCTTGACAAATGATCAACCACCATATTCTCTACTCTTTTCTTATCTCGAACCCTACTATTAAATTCCTGAAGTAATAGAACCCACCTAATCAGTCTAGGTTTGGCATTCTTTTTTGATAAAAGTATTTCAAAGCTCAATGATCACTGAAAACAACAACTAATAAGCCTACAAGATAAGATCTAAATTTATCCAATGCAAAAACTATGGCAAGTGATTCTTTTTTAGCTCTTGAATAATTCAATTGAGCACTATTTAAAATTTTACTTGAATAGTAAATAATATATGGTTTCTTATCTTTTCTTTGTCCTAATGTAGCTCTAACAACATAGTCACTAGCATCACACATTATTTCAAAAGGTAAAGTCCAATCTGAAGCCTACATGATTGGAGCAGACGTAAGAATATTTTTAAACTTAACAAAAGTATTTTCACAATTTTCAATCTATTCAAATATAGGGTCTTTTGTTAGAAGATTACACAAAGGTTTAGATATTATACTAAAATATTTGATAAATCTTCTATAAAAAATAGCATGTCCTAAAATTGATCTTATCTTTTTCACAAACTTTGGTATTGGTAAAGTAACAATTAACTCAATTTTAGATTTGTCTACTTCAATACCTTTTGATATCTGTCCAAAAACAATATCAGTTGTCAACATGAAATGGCATTTCTCCCAATTAAGTACAAGATTCTTTTCTTCATATCTGATCAAAATATTTTCTAAATTAGACAAGCAATCCTCAAATGAATTACGAAAAATAGAAAAATCATCCATGAAGACTTCACAAAAACATTCAACCATGTCACTAAAGTACTAAGCATGCATCGTTGAAATGTAGTTGGTGCATTACATAATCCAGAAGACATCATTCGATATGTAAAAGTACCAAAAGGACATGTAATTTTTTTTCTCTTGCTTTAAGTGCAATTGCAATTTGATTATACCAAGAATATCTATCAAGAAGCAGTAAAATTCATGGCCCGCAACTCTTTTTAAGACTTGATCCATGAAGGGTAATGAAAAATCATCTTTTCTAGTAATCGAGTTGAGTTTTCTATAGTCAATTCACATTCACCAAACAGTAACAATCCTAGTTGGAATTAATTTATCATTCTCATTCTTGACTACAATAACTCTAGATTTTCCAGATACAACATGAGTAAGGCTTACTCATTTGCTGTTAGAAATAGAATAAATGATTCCATTATCTAAGAGTTTAATAACTTCATTTCTCACTACTTTTTTCATATTAGGATTTAGCCTTCGTTGCATCTCTCTAAAAGGTTTAGCATTTTCTTATAGATAGATATTATGTGTGCAAATTAAAAGACTAATACCTTTAATGTCAGTAATGGTCCATCATAAAGTATTCTTATGCATTTTCAGAATTTCGATCAACTTACCTTCTTGGGATGAATCAAGTTTCGAAAAAATTATTACTGGAAAAGTTTCATTTTCACCCAAGAAAGAGCATTTCAAATCAAATGATAAAGGTTTCAAATCAATTATAGGAGCTTTAATACTAGATGAAACAAATTATACTTTTGTTGATGAAAGTTTTTCAAACATTGGCTTCCAAAAATATTTTTCCTGTAGTTGCGAAAATTCAGAGAGATTATTAGAGTGTCTTTTTACAAATACTTTCACTTTAAAAACAAGTCTCCAAAGAATCTGAAGAGTTAATGGTAGTAAAATATTCATGAACAGATTCCTCAATTGAATCCACTTTATGTACTTCGACACCTTTTGCAGGTTAATTACAAACATTAAACATATTTAGTTCCAAAGTCATATTTCCAAAAGATAACTTCAAAATATCATTCCTACAATTAATCAAAGTATTTGTAGTTGTAAGAAAAGAATGACCCAAAATGATTGGAATCTGTATATATGTATTTACAACAGGCTTTGTGTCCAAAATAATGAAATCGACTGGAAAGTAAAACCTATTAATTTGTACCAACACATCTTCTACTACTCCCTTTAGAACTTTAATTGAATGGTCAACTAGTTGGAGTACAACAGAAGTTGTTTTAAGTTTTTTAAAACCTAACTGTTCATAAACTGAGAAAGGTATAATATTTACAGTAGCACTAAGATCAAGCGAAGCACACTCTATTCTAGTATTTTCTATGGTACATGAAATGGTTGAAAAAAACATGGATCTTTGTACTTGGGTGGAGTGAATTGTTGAATGATTGAACTAACACTTTTAGTTAAAAATGTCTTTTTTTTTGTACATGATGTTTTCTTTTGATTGTACATAAATCTTTCAAAAATTTGGCATAAAGTGGAACTTGCTTGATTGCATCCAATAATGGAATATTAATCTTAACTTGCTTAAAAACTTCAAAGATTTCAGCATTTGAGTTCAGTTTCTTAGTTGGTTGTAATCTTTGAGGAAAGGGTGTTGGAGGTAAATATTTTTTTTCATTATTTTCAAACTTACCTTCATTATCAAGACTATTTTCATTCTTTATTTCTAGGGGTGGATTTAGAAACTTTCTCCTTGGAATCAATAGTCTTATCAATAATTTTTCTATTCTGAAGAGTTGTGATTTACTTAGCCTCATTAATTGAATTTTCACCTAAAGAAGAAAGTTGACACTGACTGGAAGGATTATGTTGAGATTGAGCTGGAAACTTGACCTTTTTCCTGAGTGTGCAAAGAGGCGGTTAATGTTGAAAGTGTGTTTTTGATCTCATTGATGGTTTATGAAGTTTGATTATTGATATTTGTTGTTCATGCATAAATGCTTGTAAAGTCTGTTCAAGGGATTTTGTATGTAGAGCTAGATAAGAAAGAATATTTGGTGGCTTTTGTGAATACAGTGGTTGGACACGATTATCATCTCATCAACAAAAATTGGAATGATTTCTCCATTGTGGATTGTGAGTTTCAGAATATGGAGAATGAAAAGGTTTTTAAAATGTGTTCATGAAATTTGCTTGTAGTAGAATGTTTGGACATTCATTGATGAAGTGTCCCGTAAATTGACAATTGCTACAAACTTCTTCCTTTTACACAAATTTTCTTGTTAAACCAGTAATCCTAGCATTTAGATCATCTTCTTGACTAAGGTAATATTTTTTTATTACTATTAGCAAGATTAGATCTAATAGAACCTTCAGAAGAATTAACATTATGCCATGATGGAGAATTTTCTGCCAAATGGTCTAGATATTCTAGGATTTCATTAGCTTCTTTATCAAGAAACTCACTATTACACATTGTTTCAACAAATTATTTTGTTTCAGGAGTTAAACCTTCATAAAAAAAACTATTAAGTGTCATTTTTCAAAACTATGATGTGGGCATGAATTCAACAAATTTTTAAATGTTTCCCAACATTGAAAGAAAGTTTCATTAGAATTTTGAGAAAAAAAATTGGAATTGCATTTTTAAAGCATTAGTTTTATGAGTTGGAAAGAACTTTTTCAAAAATTCAGCTTGCATTTCTTGCAAGTGCCAATTGTCCTAGGTTTTAAAGAATTAAGCCAAGTTTTTGCTTTATATTTTAAAGAAAAAGAAAATAATTTGAGCTTAACAATTTTATTTGTACAAGTTTGATAATCAAAACTGGCACATACTTCATCAAATTTTTTAGATGCAGTAAGGGTTTTCAGAGTCTAAATCATGAAAATTAGAAAGTAAAGGGATCATACCTGGTTTGAATCGAAAGTTATTTACATTGAGAGGAAAAATAAAATAAGAGGAAGAAGAATTTCGAGGTGATTGCAAGTAATAACATATGATACACACCTGTTGATTCTCGATTTCATCCTAGACACTTTTATTTTCAGCCATGGTAGAAGTGTGTAGAGGTGACTCAAACATATTTCCAAACAAAGTTTCAAAATTATTTCTAACTAAATATCGAGAATTATGACTACGATATCATATAATCATATAATCATAAAGAAAATAAACACATAATACTTACAAAGGAGAAATATTTACAACCTAAAAACTTACCTTGCCTTCCCCGGCAACGGCCCCAAAAATTTGCTACAACTTTAAGGTTGCAAACCAAGTGCATGTTGTGTTAAATAATAAATTTCTCATGAATCTAATGTCGATCCATAGGAAAGTTGTCTAAAGAATTCAGGATTATATTTCTAAAACAAAATATGGGCATAATGTGATTTAGAATGTATATAAAAAATAATATATGCTATAACAAAAAATCAAAGTAATAAAACTACTGATGATTAGGAACCCGCTCTTGAGTTTTGAATAGATGAATGATTATTTATTCTTTTACCTCTTTTAATTGCCACAATTGAAATCCATACATAATGAAAGCTCCAATGGAAAGATGTTATCAAATAGCTCATGCAATGATGAAATCATGATATTGTCTTATTATTTGTAAATTATCTCTTAACCCCAACACTTGTTTATGAGATCAAAAGTTTATATATATATATATCTTTGACTACAACAAATTAAGGTTTCACGTTAGCAGTTGGTATAGTAAAACCAAACATCTAACTAAATGAACCAAGTATTTATTGTGCCATTAGTGATACATAAATCAAGAATCACCACAAAATAAGTATGGTTTAAATCAAAAATTAAAACAATAATATAACACACTTAAATATTTTATACCCTTATAATCGTTTCTCTTCCTCCATCAAGAGGTTTATCCTTTTTTCTTAGCAAAATAAAATTTAGAAAGACATAATAAAAGTAGGAAAGACTAACAATAGAAGAGAAACTAGAGAATATATTTCTATTACTACTAAAAGAAAAACTTATATTATTATTATAAAACTTACATTACTACTAGATAACTTAGCCCAAAGAAACCCTCTACCCCCCACTTTTACAAACTTAATAGATTGCTTATTTATAGTGCTTGAAGTATGCTACCAAACATATAATGGAGGAGTTAAACAATCAAGTGGTATGCTAGTTGTCAAGAATTGGTAAGTTGTTACACCAAATCCTCTAAATTTTCAACTACCCAATTGAATTGCATTTTTCCATCCAGATCAACCATATATTGATGATGGGTAAAGAATAAAAGTTTTAGATCTTTGTCTGCTGATACATTTTCAAATTTGTCTATCGATTGAGGGAGATATGGTCAAATTACGGAATCATGTTCAAGAGTCATCCTTCAACATCAGCAGCGCCTTGCAGTATGTTTATTGACCATTTTGACATATTATCTGATTATCTTATCTTCAGCAAACTCTACCTCTTGTGTATAATATATCTAAATTTCAGCCTAAAAATATTTTTAGTTTAAGAGATTTGACCCAATTGGTAAAATAGATTAGGATTGGGCTTAACTCTATTCCGAAATTTTTTGGGATCCATTTTTTACAACCACTTGTAATCTAACCTATGTGACCCTTACACGTATAGTATGGGATCCAAAGTTTGCATGAACTTGTAGATGAATAACTTAGCAATCCATTACCTAAAGAATTAACTCAAAACTATTTTGAAATCAAAAGTTAAGCCAGTTTCTCTAAAACATGCACAAAAGAGGATAAAACTTTTTAATCTCATTTTTTATGTTAATTTCCCATTTTATTCCTAAAACACAAAATGTTTTAATTGGGAGTTCTAATGATAATTTCAAAGTGAAAATAATTATATAAATCCTAATTAATGGTACACTATTACATGTTCATCAATTGGATGTTTGAATTATCAGTGGATGTGTCTGATATAATGATAGGACTATCACCATGTTGCTCATTTGCGTGGGTCCAATTGCACTGCTTGTAGTGGCTGCACTTGGACAACTTCATCGATTAGAATTGTCTGATGCCTCATGAAAATACAATGATGCACTCAGGTGCATATATTAAGAAAAACATACAAACAAAGTCAAGTATTTAATATACATTTATAAATTTGTTTCCAAACAAAATTGAACAAAACATGTCAATGCTTTGAAAAAATATAAGATGTACCTAGGCAAGTTTGGTCCTCTCACCAAACTGCACATACATAAAGCTAATTTTTGGGTCATAAATCACATTGGGTGTTGCCAAGACACCTGCAAATACATTATACATTGTGCAAAGTTCCTTGCACTTGTCCCTTATTATGTCAATGGGGAACTCTCTTTGAAATTAAATCATTCCTTGACATGATGTAGTGCCCACTTAATGTTGTATGTACCTATAAATGGTGTAATACACCATTCTTGCAACAAGTATTCCATGAACTTGTCATATTCCTCCATGCCCCATGCATTCATCTTAGGTTGGGTTCATTACTCTATCCTCCACAATTGCTATCCTGACTTGTTGTCGCTACATCAACTAAAAGTATAATTTAAAATAATATTATCAGAGTTTATAATCTTGCGCATACAACAGACTTTTAAGCATTGAATACTTAAAAATATTGCATACATTAACTACACAAACATCAACTTAACAAGCAAGCACGCAGCTAGTAAAAGCATAGCTTGCAGCAAAATGCCTAATCAAACAGCCATGCAATAGATGATGGCTATAGTGATATGCTTTATTGTAGGCCCATATAGGAGATCCGACTCCTAGGAAATTGAGGTATATGGAATGGGTGTGGAATCATTAGGGCCACGAGTATAATGACTAGTAACTGTGTGAGCATGTGCTTGTGCGTTGAAGTTGCAAATGAGTTTCTGCTTTGAGTAGTATTATTTTTCTACTAATGATCCACCCAATGAAAACATTTTGGGTAATCACTCCCATGGGGACAAGTGTAGAAACATCTACCATAGTTAGCCTCAGTTCGGGCCATTTGCATGAGCATACAACCCTACTATACTGACACATACATGCATTAGTCGTAGTCATTCTGAGAAAAAAGTACGGGAGTTAGAGCATAAATTACATTCATAGGAACGATAATTCAATTAAGTGAACAACAAAGGCCTTCATTATTTGCATATACGATCGCAAAATGTTAATATCATATTCAAAATATCATAGTCACAAAAATCATAGCAGGTTGCACATAGGGCTTAAGCCTAACTACACACATACATAATTATGTTGTAAAAAAAGATCCCTTAATACTTTGCCATAATTTATATCCAAAGTACACTAAAGCACTAAAAAGGCTTTCATTTGTTCCCCACATTGCAATAGCTACAACATCATGGAAGACAGACTGACATTAATGTCCTCTTGGGATGCATGTGGGAAAGAGTATTCATCATTGTCCTCCTCGTATTGTTAGTCAAACTCCCCATTTTTGGCACAAATGAAAAATTGATCATCAGTAAAATGCTTTCATATGAAATTATAGATAACATAACATGATGATAATTTGAACTTGTCGTGTCAGCATGTAATACGACGTAGGGCCCTTTAGTATCGAAATCACCATTTCAATAAACCAAACGTACGTTCAATAGAATTTCATAGTTCTGAGTGTCGTTTATTGAAGAGTTCCTATAAAGCCCCTTGCTTCACTATAAGTTCTGTTCCAGGTATTTATATGGTATTTGTGTGATCGATAAGGTGCCAAGAACCCGAGAAGTTGTAGTACCCCAAGTCCATAATATAATATTTTCTTTCCAAAATCACAACATAAAACATGAAATCATTATTATTTATGTTAACATGTTGAAGAGGAATATGAGGTGACATGGCAGAAATGTGGGATTACATATCACCCTGGGGGGCCATAGAAAATGTGCATCGGACCTCAATGAGTCCATGAGTACGCGTGAGTTGTTAGTGCTTCCCTATCATCCAACCAAAACATAATTAAATACAAGACTAAAATCATAAACAACCAACATATTTTGATGCAACTGCAATTTCCTCGAACAATAGGCATTGTGCCTACTAGCAGGGGCCAACACAGAGACAAGTGTACCATCAATTCCTCCAACACAGCCTTGGCATGTGTTGACACAATTTTTATAGTTTATATCAGACCAAATGTTGCACCATTTTTGGAATAATTTTCAAAGTAAATAAATTGAAATGAAATGAAAGCTTATGTATGGAAAACATGATATAATACATGGAAATAGGGGTAAAGTTGTCGGTTATTTAAGATTATGGGATGAACTATTTCAAAGTTAGCAAGGCAAATAAGCTCCAGACATAACTTGCATATGGCTCTAATGACACACTTCACATGTTGGGAAATAGTCTCCAGTGAATGTTAGAATTTCCCATAACTAGTGAATTGGCGGGTGACAAATCTAACAGTGACAAGAAAGATTGCTACAGATTTCCTAATGCCAACCCTTGTTGAACAATTTGTATTCAACAAGTCACGGTCAGAGAGTAGCTGGTACAGCACATTAAAAGAACATTTGTGCATTCGAGGACTATTTAAAATGAGATTCAGATGCCCACATAGAAGTTCCCAGAACCAATCTTGGCCCTACAACCGAGATGTGTACATTTGTCATGTTGGGTAAAATACCGTCAGCATAACACCTACAATACGAAAAAGAAACTCATCACCCCATCAGAGTCACTACTGGCATCAGTGTTTGATGAGTTCTCCATATCTTTATTTAAGCTGGATGAAGTACCATGTAAAGATGAATGCGGAAGGTCTTCTTTCCCATTATAGGGCATTATTTGGTCCTCATCAAGATTTGTGTTATAACACCCGTTATTATCCATTTCAAGAATCTACCCTCAGTACACCTAAATCGAAGACTCCAACACTTAAATTTATATGTATATATAAGCTCATATATGTATATGTAAGTATATAAATACAATTAAAAACCGAATAAATATCTTTTATGTATACAATATTTTTTTAAATATCTTGAATGTACTTCCAGTTAATAGAATAAATAAGCATAGTACATGTTTCTAAACATACATATGTACATATACATACATACATATATATGTATATACTTAAATACAGTAACAACATATTGTACTTAGCTTAATGTGCATTGCCAAACAAAGTATATTTTATTTATTATATAATGCAAATGGAATTATCCATATACATTATTAAAAGTAAATTAATGGTGGCAAGTACCTAATGTAACATATAATGGTCATCATAACAGTTATAATTACATCAATACTATGAAGAGACCTCATGGTCACATAATATTATATCATAACACAAATTGGACTGAAAGCACCTAATGTGATATACTTCATACAACAAACACATAAATAGGAAACATATAGATAGAAAACTGATTTAATTAAAACACAACAAAATTGGCACATAAAAGTGCCTATACCATATATGTCGTTAACCACTCGTGTGGTTGTGCCAACATGTGGAACAACTAACATCCATATTACTACGTGTCATTACATTACAAACCCTAAGTTTAAATAAAAAAAAATATTTTCAAACTAACATAATATAATCCATACAACTATGCAACAACACATATTACATAGCAACAAAGCATATCAGCTTACAATCAGTCCCCCAATAACTCAACCCAAGATTTTTCCTCATCACTCTTAAGTAGAAACATTTTGCACCGTGTTTTGTTCAAAAGAGAATCTTGAGCCTTGAAGAACAAGCGATGAGGTAGATCCTCCATTTTTCTCAATCCAGCCATGCAATCCTTGATAGAGTGAGTTGCATAGTTGCCTAGTTTCTACACCTTCATATTATTCACAAAAGCCTATGCGTCCAATGCATGGTCTATCCGTTAAGACCGATTTGACTTAGATTTTTTGCTTTCATTCCCCTTAAGCAGTATGGATGGGCCTGGAATATCAGTTATGTTAAATGTAGACTGTGTGCCTAGATTCCCAATAGAAAGGCTCCTAAAATAGTAGTTAGGACCCTTATCTTATCCCAGGTATGTGCAGTTAAGTTCATCCTCCTCATCAGAGTCCCAAATGTTCATAGCTGAGAAACGTACAACGTTACCCGTTACCATGGAAATGGCAAACATTTTAGTGCACAAATGGTAATGTGGGAGTCATTTTTTGTGCAAACTAGCCTCATCTGTGTTTTTCTACAGTGGTATAGGAGGACATAAATTATTGAGGCCTAATGTATTTGGGATAAATACTAATGTAAACTAGATTACTTTTTAAATCATATAATATTTAGGGTCATTACCGCAATCCATTCAATCTAATACGACTCTGGTATAGTTACTGTACACATTAATATGTCCTACCCAAGATGGTTTTTTTGGTGATAAGGTCATGAAACTTGCGCCACAACACCCGCATCCTACAAGCCTTCCCTTCCAGTTGAGATATCCTATAAGGTACTTTTGTTAGCTCATACATTTCCTTCCTATGTCTCCCCAAACCTGGTCACTAAAGGTTGATAACAAAAGTTGGCTATTTTTTAACTACTCATATGAGCTCCAAAAGGCAAGCCATGGTAGGAATATCCAATACACATCATCTTTCTGAGAACGTAATTGGTTGCTAGTGTTATCACTCTTGGCTGGTGCTTTTTCCTTTTATTTTCCTCTCTTAGCCATTTAAATTTCAATTAATCAAATATATTCAATGAAACAATATGAGTTTTAATGGCCTTAATACTTACATAACAATGAACAGCATGTAAATAACTGAGTTGCAAACATAAATTATATATGAAGGGTATATTGGTTGTATAATGTATGAATATTACAAGCTTGGCATACTACCTTTATAATATATACACGGACATTATATTCCATAATACATCAATCTTATCACCCCCGAACAAGTATCCCCAATATATGTAGGATATATAAACAAATGTACACATTTAGCATACACTCATTATGCAAGGTACATTGTCATTACATAAGTAGCCACATAGTCAAACAAAACTGCTCACCAAGGACGCATATTTAGTGAAATCACTTACAGTCTAAAAAATGTGAATAATACTACAACATTATGTGAATATGAAAAAATTGGATAAAGTCATCAACGCAACTAAGGAAAGAAGATATATCATAACAAAAAAATTAAATAGTAATCTTCATAGCCGTACCTATCTACCGGTGTCCAAAGTCCACTTCGACGGTTGATCATGTATGAATACAACATTATACTATAATGCATATGAAAGTTCCAAATAAATGATAAACCAACAGTCATTGCTTCCAGATGTATATATCAACAACATTTATCATGTTCATTCAAAAAGGGCTTTCATATATTTTATTTTCTTTAAATGAACAATGAAGAACATGTGAATTAAAAATTAACATCAATCTGGGTCTTTCACAAACCACCAAAGTATGTATAAATTATTATAAATTAGAACCTTTATGAACCCAACTTTACGTATTACAGCATATAACAAACTAAACATATACCCACACTTATGTAAATATTAGACAAGTCAGACTCACTCAGTAAATCAATACAAAATAGTTAACTAACTATTACCCACAATCTGTATAAACAACCAAAATTGAAAATTGCACCAACAAAGAATGCAATAATCTGAAAAACTACTACCATGAAATTTAATATTATCATGTGCCTCAGATATCGACTACACAAAATCTAAAAAGTATACAAATTCCAAACGTATATTCAACAATGCAAAATATACATGCATTTTCAAATTCATTCGGCAAAGCGAACAGATTTACTATAAGCAAAATATACAGATAATAATGTCAAGCACATCTCTTCGGCGATAGAAATATGATGATAAAGTTCCTTCGACAAGACCTAAAAAAATATCCAACACCAATTTCAATGTGCAAAGTAAACATGTAGAATTACATATCACCTAAAGTTCAAATATGGAAGTTTTATATTAAAGTAAAAAATAAAAGTAAACTGTGTTTCAAAATCTCTTGAAAACATTAGTGTCAAGATCACACCCAGTTCATAAAAGAATCAGAATATTAGTTTATTCACTAAGTTGTAAAAGTTGTAAGCTCGTTGCTAGCTTAATTATGAATCCAATGGGTCACACACACACAAATCAAGATTGTCCACTTCTAATATAAAAAAAGTAATCAAAGGTGTTGGACCAAATTAAGATGGGGCATAATTAACTTGAGTTAGAATCAATTTAAAGAGTTAAATTAATTTATTCATTAATTAATATAATTATTTAATTGGACCTAATTAAGACTATGAGCTCTTGGAAATTTAATTGGCCTAATTTGACTAGATAACCTTTGTGGAATCAATTAATTAATTGGTTTGATGAAATAACTAGTTAAACTTAATTAACTAACAGTGATCAATTAATTGAACTTAATTAAATTAATTAATTCAAAACCCAAGGTTAATGGCTCTATAGGAGAGATCGGATTCTTGAAAAATCAAAGTGTGAATATCTATACACTTTGAGAGGGTCGAAAATTAGAAGCTCTGAAGCTATAAAATTCGGGCCCTCTCCCGTCTCTCTTGTCTCTCACTTTGTTTTCTTCTTTAGCAAGAAAAATCATTTTTCACCAAGTTGGTATCATTCCTTCTTGATTCAATTTTGTTCTTTAATCACAAGGTGATTAAGAATAAAATTGCACTCCAGAAGATTACAAACAAAGAATATTGATTCACTAGCAAGGATCAAGGATTCGTAAACTTTCCCAAAGTGCGATTATGCTTAGAAAGAAGACAATTGGATCCCTTGCAAACTTATTTTTGATCCGGGCTTAGCAATCTGAATTGCTTTAATTGCTACAATAGAAGGAGTGCATTCAGGTATAAGTTTTACGAAACTTTATTCATTATTTATTTAGGTGAGTAAATTAGAACGCAAAATGATTAAATCGTATCAATTCTTGGGATTGCATATTTGATTTAATATGAATAATTTAATTTTTTAAATTTTTGTTACATACCTATCTTGGGATATACGAACCCAACACTCTCAAGTGTTGGTCTTTAGCATACTGGATTACTGCTTGCTCTGCAACTCTTTTCATGGCATCTTTTATCAGTGTTGATAGGGTCTCTTGCATGATTTGTAATACCGTTGCTTCAGTTGGTGCTCCTTGTGTGGTGGATAACGTGGGGAAAGAAGCTCTTGCGTTTGTTGATCCACTCTATTATCCCTATCCCTTTCATTCTGAGGGGCATCTTAACCATCGACTCCGCATGTTCTATATCTCGCCTGCATTCCCAATGTTGAGGCAGGTTTCCTACATATTACGTCAAAAATGATGTAATATCTCCTTAGTTGGCAAGTTTTAACTCCACCAAATAGATGATCAAGCAATAGGACTTGCTTATGACATAAACAACGAGTAAGCGATATCATGGTTTTCCCAACAATACGCTCTGATGATCAAGTTAGAACTAGAGCCCATGAATATCAATATGAGACTGAAAGCTATAAAATAGCAAAATGAATTCAATGTACTTGAAAATAAAAATAAGTAGGGGTACTTATAGATATTCAAGTGAGGATAGTGATATGTGTAATAGGGTGCATAAACATATTAGAGCCTCTTATATTATTGGGCTTAGGCCCATTGGACTGGACCCATTTGAATTATTAGGCACAAGCAATTATTGGGTCCATCAATTGGCAACTCGTAAAGTCCACGAAGATCTCATTAAGAGATTATACTCTCCAATTGCAACACCTATATTGTTTGTAGAAGGTACCACAACTTGAGGAAGGATTGCAGATCTTTACTTGGCAAATAATGTGTTCCTGATGGCCTTACATAATAACCAGGTTGAAAGGATACTTCGCCGAGCTTCGATAGTGGAATTCTCTGTGCGCTTCCATTGATGCTGGGATGTTGGTTCAAAAGTGAGAACATTTTGCATATGACTTTGATATCGCGAAATGAGCATTTCAACAGAACTCTGGTACACAAGGAAATACTGCAAAACGAGTCTATGCACTATTTTTTTGCGTCTTCTGACCACTGGGAGATGTGCATAGACTTGTTCATAGATCATGCGCACCTTTGACTAGTTGATAGACACACAAAGTTGTGCTTTTGACTTTGAGGTTGTCTTTGTTGCACTAATGCATGAAAACAACTTACCATGGTCTTGTATTATAGTGTTATTCTTCCTCATTAATTTTAAGTATTTGTTTCCTACTAAAAATTTAGTTCAACTTGAAAAAAATTATATTTTAGGAGAACGAATTATAAATTACATTATTGTCAGTAAAATTAATATGTCAATAGGTCATTTTACTCTAATAAAAAATTAAGTATTCACATTATTATATCAAAGGATCATTTTAGTTCAATCAAAAATTAGATTGAAGCAACTTTTCATTTTGCTCACACCATCATTCAAATAATTTGTCTTAATAAACAAAAGCTTGTTTGGTATTTGTTTTCTTCTGCCTTTCAATTAGATTTTGATCAATTGGAAAATAAATTTTCAATTGAATTTTGTTCGATTATAAAATAATTCCTTCTTATGTTATCAACTTTTATTTCTCTACTTGAACACCAAGTGAAAATTACATTTGAATGTAATGATTGATATATTTTCAAAATAAAAAAAATAAGTGAAATTTCGTTGGAGTGGATCAAAGTTGTCTAACTTTTCATTGCAATGTGAACCATACATACAATCTAAAAGTAATCTTGTCATGTTCAGTAAGTTCAACATCATGAGGTTGAATGTTAGCCAACAAGTGAAACAACCTATCTATTTACATCTTATATGCATCTGGAGACCATTAGACCAAATTCCCATTCCTGTAATTCAAATATAATTTCTTCAAAGTGGAAGAAATTACCATTTACCAGAGCACATTGCCAATTTCTTACTTGATTAAATGATTTTTTTAACTGTTCCTGCATCAAATTAATCCATGCTTGCATCTGCACACACACAGGCTTACACTTTTCCCAAAGTCTAATTCACACTCATCCTTTGATGCCACTAACAAGATAACTCAAGAATTGTATCAAAATGTTCCAGCCTCAACTAATGCACTATATCACCAAAAGTAAGCAGCTCCTCAGTGAGTCTCCTTTCCAATTCCAATCAAAGTTAGCTGCCAAAAGCATGTCATATTAGTTAGGAGAAAGGAAAAAGAAACTAACAAAATACAAGATGGAACATAACTTCATGAAAGATCTAAGAGCTATAATACTTACAATGTTGTTACGAGGATGCCTCCAATAAAATCCTTGTAGAATAAAAGGTAGGCTATTGCAGGCTACGAGAATATATATCAATACTGCGTTCATTCCCATCCATTCAAGCACCATAGTAAACCGTTTGTATCCATACATATCTACCTGCAAGAAACTAGCCCACGTTCAGTATCAGCAAAGTTCTTTCACATGTCTGTGTTATGGTTGGATCATCAATATTGGTAAGCTTAAGCTTTTAAAAGTGAATTAATGTTGTAGGTTGAACAAAAAGCATATATATGAGACAAGTAAAGCTCGGGAGATTAGGAAGGCTGACCACTAGATAAATTGTCGCAAGTAGAATCCCTTTAACACCAGTAGTAGCACACATATAGCTGAAAGAGTATAGAGCCTTGTTTATATGCATCCCTACAACCAAAAGCAAATATGTCATCAACGGCGTAAACATTATCAGTTATAAAATTAGTTCCACAATTAGGTCTCTCTCTCTCTCTCTTTCTCTCTCTTTCTCTCTCTACACATATATATGTCTATCTTTCTACCTATCTCCTTTCTTATATTGGAAAGGCACACAGATCTGAAAGTATGAAAAAAATATAAAGAAGAAAAATAGAGCTACTACTCCCAGATATTCCCCAACAATCAATTTTAAGTTGATAACAAAGTATAGAAAAAGCATTACCGTTAGCTAGGTAATTTGGTATATGAGAAAATAGTGAAATGAAAATCTTACCAAAGATGTCACATAGCACGCCTAGGACTATAAAACTAGATGATGATACTAACCACAGCAAAAGTCTATTTTTGTGATCCTTCATTTCCAGATTGAAATACTACGACTTGAAAATTTGAAGCTTTTACCTATGGACTAAATTATGTAATATGCCTAATGCAATTCTTAGAGTGAAATGCATGAAATCCTATTCCAAATTTGTGTGTATGACAATGTTATAGCATGATAGCCTAATGTTTCAACAACTATGAATGAATAAAGTTGACTCTCTGATGCAACCATGTTGTACATGCGAAATTACAACACACAGATTACATATATATATATATATATATATATATATATCAACAAATTATTTCTCAGTTGTAACATAATCAATTGTTACAGTCTTTCTCTCAACCAAATCCCTAATACAGTGATTATGTATGTCAATGTGTTTAGTTTCTAGGAACTATTATTATCCATACATCATCTTTATGCATGGCACCAACCCTAAATTCATCCAACAAGGCTTTCTTAACACTCTTAAGTTCAATGGAGAAGGTAAAGTATGCATACCTAACCATGTCAAGGTAGCTTGCCTTAAGTTTATCCCTTGTGCATCTCTATTTTTTTAGTTTTATCCAACACTGGAAGGGGTGAAATTGATCCTTTTTTTGCATAGGTGATCTAATCCTACTCGTACAACAAATCAATCCAAAAATATCACTAATTGTACATCTGGTGACCTGCTCTGATACCAATTATAAGATCTGTATTTAATGTTTTACCCACTTTAACTTAATTAGCCCAGTTGTTATGTTGTAACATTATGTTGTTACATAAGGCAGAAAGTAAAAATCAATACAAGCAATTTCTTACATGCTTCAGATATCATAGACCCTGCATGCATAAGGTCACGTCCAAAAATAATTCACTAATTCAAACAGTTACAAATACAATATTAGAACTTAAAAATTAGACTCCCTATTGCAATTGATGTCGTTCCAGAATTGAACCAATTAGTCGAACTTGTTTAGCAAGATCCTCTTGACTTGAAATCTGCACTATTGAACTTCTTTCAATACTAAAATTCTTTCAGATGGTAGATTGGTTTATGTCGAATACTTGACGATCTTCTCCTAAAGATCTTCAAATTCTTTTCCTAAAGAATTTAACTCTTATCCCAAAGAGTGCTATGTTTTTAACATTTCAATGTTGAATATCATGAAATGTTATGAACCTGAAGCTTAATCACGTTATTTACCCTAAGACTCCTTTTACGCAGCAACATTGAATCCTAAAATCTCGAACTTAATTAATTTTTGAATCTCCTAGATTTGTTGTATATACGTGCAAGATCTTCATATCTTCATATATTCCAAATTTGTTGCAAGATCTACAAGATCTTATTGACCTTGTCTTCTTTATCACTAGATTATTTCCCTCCTATATTAGGCTTTGATCTTTACAAAATTTCTATATATCTTCTTGCCAAAACTATAAACTGCAATCTTCTGTGTTATCTTTTTCTAAAAACTCATCAAATCTGCACAGAATTATATAAACTATTAAATAATTTATCGATCAAAACTAGTAAATATCTGATATTGCAACATTGTCGGTTCAACACTTTTCATATTGCAACATGTCAATCTGTGCATGATTTATTCATCTAGATTGCCAGAAATATCAGCCATAAACTCATCTAGGTTGCTAGAAATGCCAACCATAGCATGTTCGTCAAATTAATCATCTACTATCACATTAATTTTTTCTACAACTTACAAGGCCATTTATGTTTTAGAAGTTTTAGTTCCTAAATTACAACTCCCTTTTGCATCTATTTTGGTCCTTTAAGTTGCTACAATTTCATTTTAGTATACCAACTTTCCAAAGTTGCCATATTTAGTCCGATTTTTGCAGAAAATTTATTTTTGACCGGCAATTGCTCATATGACACAAAAAAACTACCAAAATCTGTTGACATAGACTATAATTTAGGAATTTTTGAATTTAGAAGGAAAATTATAAGACGTGCCAATTACGTGAACAAAATAGGAAAAATAAACAAAGTTGGTGGAATTTCCAAGTGGACAAAATAATTTATTTTATATTTATTTTTTTCATTTGTAAAATTCAAAAAAAACTTCAAGTTTTTATTTGTTTTCCCCTTTTCTTCTCCATCTTCTTCTTTACCAACCCACCGCCACCCACCAGCCCTTCTTTTCTCTTTTTTTATTTTTCTTCTTCTTCTTCTTCCACCCAAATCCACACTTCAAACGATCACTCACTTCTTCTTTTTCTTCTACCCAAATCTACACCCCAAACCACCACTCATTTCTTCTTCCACCCAAATGCATGCCCTAAACTACCAGCGACCCACACTTACCTCTAGGACCACCCATATCTTCTCTTTTTCCTCCTCCTCCTCTTCTTCTCCTCTTCCTTCTTCTTTTTCTTCACTACCACCAACCCCCGCCACCCACCATCTCCACGACCCCAACCCCACCACCCGCCCACCTCTAGGACCATCATCTCTTCTTCTTCTTCTTCTTAAAATTAAAATATAAAATATTATTTTCTATAAATTAAAAAAGAAGAAGAAAAAGAAAAGATATATTTTGAAAATTATTTTCCATAATTTTTTCTTTTTTATATTTTTGGTAATTAAAAAAATATTTAAATATATTATATAAACTATTTTTTATTTTTTTATAATTGAAATTCTAATATTTTCTAACTTTTAATATAAAATTTTACTAGCAACTTTATTTCTTTATTTTTCATAATTTTCTAATTTATTTTTATTTTTTTAAATTAAGAAATTATTTAAAAATAATATATAAATATTTTCTATTTGCTCATTGTTGAATTTATATATGTTTTCTAATTTTCAAGTATAAAATTTTATTAACATATTTTTTCTTTGTTTTTTGTAAATTATCTAAATTATTTGACATTTTTTAAAATTATTTTACATTTTACTTGGCAAGGAAAATTCCACCAATTTTGTTTATTTTTTTCCCCTTTGTCCACATAATTGCTGTATCATGTAATTTTCCCTCCAAATTCTAAAATCTCCAAATTGGAGTCCATGTCAACAAGTTTCGGTGGTCTATTGTGTTATAAAACCGTATCAAATTGAATGTATAGGTTTAGTACGAAAAAGTTCGATTTAAATTTTAAATCTTTTAAAATTGCAATAATTGATATAATACAAATTCTATTAAAAAATAGCAAAATCGAACTGTGTGCACCCTAAATCTTGGCATGTTTGCTCGCGAAAATCCTTTCCTAGGAGCTCTTTTGTCTTTAAACATTTGGTGAATATTCCAATTATTAAATATGTCCACATCAATATGCAAGCAAATACTTGTAAATATCTTTCATATCCAACACATGCATGCATGCCCTTAAAAGTGAAGCCCAAGATTCAATCAAACCAACTAAATTAGCTGATGATCAATGTAATTTTCAACTGGAGAATTAACATTGCGCATCCATTTTGAATGTGTTTCCCATCTTAACTTTCCTAAATTTTTCATTTGAATAATAACGTCCGCATTTTCTATCTCAAACATCGGTATTATGGTGCTGATCTTATGATGCAATAATAGACCTATATAAATACACTTTGTATATATTTAGAGAGTCCATATTGCAAAATTAGTGATTTTGGGTTTCTAAACTAAATGCCCACGTGCTTAAAAGTTAAGCGAGTGGCATTCCCTTTATTCTGCCTACCTTTGTCCTAATTAGCTTATAATGCATCTTACTTTTACGGATCATGACACCAATAATCACTTCCACAGTAAAAACTCTTCTTCACTTTCACTCAGCTACTTTTCTTACCCTTTAAGCAACTAACTGATCAGGTTAAGTTTTTGCAATCAAACCAAATTGTTTCTCATCCCATTTCCATTTATCAGTTTCTCCTCTATTCTATGCAGTAATTGACAATGTGTTGTACAAAATAAAATTCTTTCATTGATTAGTCCCACTCGGTATCCACGATGGCTACGTTGCATTCGAGTAGGAGTCGTAGTATTTCTCAATATCGCATGCAAGATTCTTATCAAAAAAATGGAAAAAAGAAACATATTTTATCTATTTGGCATGAAAATATAAAAGCAACTTCCTTATGGGTGAAGAAATCTTTTTAGATTTAACCTGCAAGGATCCAATGTTATGTGCCGATCTAAATTTGGTAGGAAGAAACGTTGAAGGTTCTATTGACCTGGGAAAATGCAAACGGCTGAGCTGAGCAGGTTTTGCTTTTTCACTTTTATAAAGTAGATCAAAGAATCCTCAGCATATGTATGTACTTTTTCTTTTAACTTAGCATTTTATACCCAAATGCCCTTTATAAATTATGTAAGATATTATAATAGTATGTAAAGTAAATTAGGGTCGAGAGAGCTAAGCTCCATTACTATATATATATATATATATATATGGTTTCTTTGTGGTTAATTCAGATTTCAGCACTATATACCTCTTTACAGAAGCTTATAGCTATAATACATCTGCAAAGTGACTCCTTAATCAGTGGTGATTTGTTTCAAGGCTTATTTGGATTAGTAGTTTCAGTGAAGGGCAGGCAGATAGATACAGATTGATTGTAATTATGAAGGGGAAAGGTGCAAGACTTGTGAAGCAGATAATATCTATGGTAAGTTGCGTAACTAGAGCCAAATGCATGGCGATGAGAACCAAAACCGACGCCATGAAAGCACGGATTATGGTCACAGCATTGACGGTTTTGTCCAAGAAGAAAAAGTTTTCCATGGGCGCCATCTCGGCCAAGATCAATGATGCATTAGATGGGATATTTAACCAGCATAGTAAAGATGGTGGCAGTGGTACTGACGAAGTGAGCAAGGCCATTGTTCTGTACAACAACAAGGAGGCCGGGGCCGGCACCATCACCACCTGCTGCAAGATTAGCAACGACGACGATGAGGCGGAAACGAGCAACTGCGGCGGCGGGCTGTCGTGTGGTGGTGGCAATCATGAGTTTGATGATGACAAGTATCCTGACCTGAGGCACTCGCTGTTCGATGAGGAGGAGGAGGAGGAGCTTGCTGAGCTATTGGATGATCCAAATTCATCGGTGTCAGCTATAGATCTTGTGAAGAATTCTAAGGAGAATGGAGAGAGCTTCAATCTGGAAGACGAGATCGATCAGGTGGCGGATTTGTTCATCACCAAATTCCACAAGCGGATGCGCCTGCAGAAGCTTCTTTCTTTCAAGAGGTATCAGCAGATGCTGGAGAGAAGTGCCTGACGGACAGGAGCCAGGACACAGGACCCCTGCCTGAATTAATCCCATCAATCTTTATTTTTAAATAATTCCTTTTATTTCTTGTATTTTTGTCCAGGCTAAGGCGCATTGTATGTCTCATCGAACACAACGATCATAATTACAGTAACAAAAATTTTCTAATTTTGAAAATAAATAATTCCAATAAAATTTGATATTGATAAGATGTTGGAATCTTTTATATATATATATATATATAAAAATAAATCTTTTATCAATTGTTATATGAGAAAATCCTTCCTGATTTTTTATTAATAGAACGAGTTATCTCAGAAATTTATTTTTATCCACTTGATTTGTGATTGATTTCAATTCAATTAATTCTATCTAACTGCATTGTATAACAACATTAATTATCTTGTATAACAAATAAATTTGAATAGTAGTTTGATTCAACCATGTTGTCCATATTATAGACATCTTGTTTGTCTATAAAAAATGTTTAACCATAATTGGAGCACACATGTTCAAGCCCAAAAGTTTCGTTTTATTTTGGTTTAGAATGACTGAAAGAAGAAGCAAGAAAATAATGGCTGAATTTTGCAAGAATATCCACTTCACAGTTTTAGATTGTGGTTTCAAACAGTGCTTGTTGTTAGATGGAGAAATTGACCATGGACACATTTATGAATATCAACAAATCTTATCAATGTAGTGCAAATAGCCAGTTGGCCCATTGCACCCAATAATAACCCTCATTCCAAATATTTTCCAAGCAATTGACACCACCACAAAGCCTTGAGTCGGCCATTGGGATGATAAGGAATGCAAAACGGCCTCGTTTGCTTCAACTATTGCGTTGGATATGATAGCTAAGGCTTTATAGAGTTGTTTTGATTTTATGTTTGGTCTGTAAAATTCAGGATATACTAGAGTGTTGGATTTTATTTTAAAATTAAATTTTATGAAATTTTATTTTCTCATATACTTTTTCTTTCTTTTCTTTAATTTCATTTCCTTTTTTTCCTCTGTCATCTTCTTAACCAAATCTGCCACTCGTCGCCGTCGCTTCGTCTTCTCTTTTTTCTTCTTGCTTATTCTCCCCCTTCGTTGTCACCCCTCGCCGCCTCGCCACCGTTGTTGTTGTCACCCTCTTCTTTCTTTTTTTTTTTCTTTATTCTGCACTTCGTCGCCATCACCCTATTCTTCCCTTCTACAGATTCAAAAGCACCACCAGCACCACCACCCTCTTCTTTGTTGCTTTCTCCGTCCACTACTGCCTACCGCCATCTCTTCTTCTTTCTTTTATTTTCTTCTTCTTCTCATTTCTAAAAACAAGGCAATTTGGTCTTTAAATGGACAATCAAGGTTGAACAATGTGCCATCAGGCCTGTGGAGGCCTGATCCATTTTTCTCACCAAATAATAATTAAGTTAGGCCTATGATTTATCGTGGACCCTTGTCAAGACAGCCAAACAAGAAATTTGTTCAGATTGTGCATCTATCCAATGCAATCAAGCCTAG